>JAVDOI010000003.1:26944835-27112335 GCA_032191485.1 Leptoclinus maculatus | reverse complement strand
TGTTGTTTGGCATGGATGTCATTTTGTGGCAAATTTAACATAAATCAATGTACTAGTGCACTAGAGTATTGTACAGTATTGACTTTTCCCAGTAAACTAGAATGTAAAAATCTCGATCCTCAGAACAGTAAGCAGTCGGAAAGACGGCTCACACGATGACAAAACTATTTTTCATTTTGGTGGCATCGGACATTTTACTGACTGAACTGACTGACTCAGGGACATGTTTTGGGTGAGTCAGACCGTTTGAAGACATGTAGTGAAGTTACGATGTCCCATGAAACAGTGTTACTTTATTGTTTGATTAATAGTTAAATGCCCCAAAAGAGTGAACCATCACTGTGGTTTTTCTTTACTTGTTTTGTTTGACTAACTAAATACAGATATTCCATTTAATAAATCCTTCAAAATGATAAAACGGGGAAAAGTAGCAAATCCTTCAATTCGAGACATTGGAAACAGAAAATGTTCTTAATGAATTATTTAAACAAATGAACATTTATCAATGTTCTTGACGATTACTTTTCTGTCATTTGACTAATCGATCAAATGATTAATTGTTTTGGCTCTATTTTACCTTAAACTCAGCAAAGAAGTTACTCTGTGTGTGTGTGTGTGTGTGTGTGTGTGTGTGTGTGTGTGTGTGTGTGTGTGTGTGTGTGTGATGCCAGAGTCGCTACAATACTGTTTGTGCGGTCCTCTAAATGCTCTTATGTAATGTAATTTATCGACCACTTCAATTCATCAAGTGTGTGTTTGTGTGTGTGTGTTTGTGTGTGTGTGTGTGTGTGTGTGTGCCTGTGTCGGTCTTCCCAGAAGCCCTCTTGCTCCTCCAACTGTACCACGACTTAAAGATTACTCTTTGCCGTCGCACTGATCACTGCGGCGGCTAACTGCTCAGTTATCTCTCTCTTAATAATCATAAGACGGTTGTTTCACTGATGCGTAATACCACTCAGCAACAGCGTGGGACGTTTTATTAAATGAGAACGTCATTAAGACTAAACGTTATGAGTATGGAACATGGATCTGAGAGTTATAATAAGCTCATAAATATTAGTCCTCCAAGCAGACGGTTTGTTGGGTTAACATTTCCCTTCCTGTAAAAAATTAAACTACTGCAGCCGATATATACAAACACATCCACTCACACGAGCTCCTGATGCCTACAGTGGTGCTCAGCCTACAGGGACTGCAATGTATGATGCAGTGATGCAGATACGATTTTGTCTTTTTAAGTTAATGGGTGCAATGTGGTTCTTGTCAGATAACCTCCGCAGTGCTGAACTGGTCCCCAAATCACAGCAGAGCAAACTGTAGCAAAGTTAATTTGGTATCGATGTTAAATCCGAAGGTGCGGCGTGGGGCTCTCCTTCTGCGCTTGGAAAGTTTCAAAGATGCAATTTATTTTCCTGAAAATTGGGAGCTAAAAGCTGGGGGAAGCAGCTGGAGCCCTGCCACACTGACGCTGTGTTAATAAGTAAAGTAAATAACAAAGGAAGCAGCTGATTGTAAAATGTTTCTCCTCCCGATGTGCAGATGCATTGATTCCTGCGCACCAACGACAGAAAACCAGTTAAAAGTGAACAGATGTTTAAGCTAGCTCAAAGTGCACGGTTCAGCATATTATACGCTGGTAATAGTATTTAATTAACAATTATGTTAAGTTATATAATGTGGTATTATACTATAATACCACTATCTTCATTGGTATCACTTTGAGGGTCACAATCAGCATTTTCAAATCTAAAATGAGTGTTTCTAAAAAAAAAAAACAGTAAGTTTGATTAATAATTTCTCATTATTCAAGGAAACAGCTGTAATGACACACAAAAACAATGCAAGCATGACTTAACAAAAAGACCATCCGGACCTTTAATTATTAACTATGTGAAAAAAAGTTGAATCAAATCCAATAATTAGACATTTTTGGGGGTCTGAACAAAGCTTTCGATGACACGATGAGCATTGCTTGTAAGTGAGCAGAGACCTGACGCGATTAAAACAATGAACTTTGACATGACAGCTTTTCTTTCTTCGATCCTGAGGGAAACTAAGTAAGTGTGTGCCAGGTCCGTGCATAGAGGATTTACAGAGATTTACTGTGTCTTTACTATCGAATCAATATGTAGACACTGGGCCATTAGATTAAGTGTTTGAACATCTGCACTTCTTCACACGCTTTAGCTCTTAACGTGGTGGAAAAGCAGCTTGACGAAAAATAAACAAGTTCCCACCGCAGGCTTCCAATCATATCTCGTGGCCTTTATCAGGGGGATCGAGTTTGCACAGTTGCCATGGAGATATAGTTATTATTACACAACGTTAAGACGCAAAAACAACTTAGTTAGTGCAACCTTGGGGTTTGGGTTGAAATGGCTTCTTCAGTAAGGTTAGAGGGACCTTCGTCGCCAAACTTTGTCGACCCTTTTCCTGCACTCCAACCTCCTCCCTCTGTGGCCTCTCATCGCACTACGACAAACATCGCTGAGAGCTTCTCACCCGTCTCCTCCCCTTCCTTTCTCCACCTCCCCTGTTTATTCCCTTTTTTTTTTCGCCACACCTCTATGTGTCCTTCACTCTCCCCTCTGTGACCCATCTTTCTACCTCACTGCTCAAACACAACTCGCTCTCTCTCTCTCTCCCATACCGATACCGGCATCCCTCTACTTCTTCCCTACGTCCCCTCCATCCTTATCAATCCTTCCCTCACCTTCACACCACCTTGTCTCTCTGCTCCCCATCTGCTGCAGCTTTATTTAACCGTCCATCCATCCTCCACACCTTTCCGTTTTCTTCCTCCGGACCTTGTCTGGTGCCCATTTATTTGTCTCATCCTTCCCCATGCATCCCTCAATCCCTTGACATCCTCCTCCCTACATCTATCCCATTCTGCTACATCCTCTATCCCTCCTCCCCCCCCTCCACACACCTTTAGTCCAACATTATCACCACTCGCAGTCAGGGCTCCACAGCAACAATCACGCATTGGACAGACTGCACCATCACCTTTGCACACACACACACAAATTCATGCAAGCTCAGGCGAAGCTCGACGCCGTAATCAACCCCACACATGCAGAATCACACACAAAACATCAATGCTCTATTCCTCTTGTTCCCAGGTCTGTCATACACACACACACACACACACACACACACACACACACACACACTCTCAGATGTAATCACTGTGAGTGCTGAGAGTGCAGTGCAGAGTTGTGAGACTTCTAAATGCTACTGCCTGCCATCAATCATAAAATCCTTTCTGGGGATTGGACAGCTGACACTGTCTGCATTACGCATCGTCTCTCTTTATTTCAATCAATCATGTCCTCCGCTCTGCAAAAAGGCCCACAGATTGCCAAACGATATTGGCTCGCTTTCATCAGACTCGGTGAGCGATTATGTCTGATTCAGAGGAGAGATTTTGCTTTAATTTGTTTTGTAGTTTGTTCAGGTTATCTGTTTTTGTGTTTTTTAAGTGAACGTTTTCCATTTGCGCTGCCTCGGTATAGCGACGACTGCACACCGGCAGAGATGCCTTGTGATATGATATGATAAGTTTGTAGCAGTATAGAAAGGATTTCAAATGTCTAAGTGCAGGCTGCTATTGCACTGTAAGCGATGTCACTGCTGGGTCAATACATACAGACAGCGACACAGACACAGTTTGAACTTGGCTTTAAAAAGTTGGATGTAAAATGATCTGCAGACTATGCGGGTCAACAGTTGTTGCCAAAGGTGGCAATGCAAGCAACCTCTTCTGTCAACTCAAGATGAATCATGGCCGTGAGTATGAGGGAAAGTTTAAGAAAAGCGCCAACATACGTATTTCTAGGAGAAGTGATATTCCAGGTATATTCTTTACCTTTTTTTTTATACAGTTTTGTGGGGGCATTGCATGCTTTTGCTAGACAGCGCCTGTGGCGAGATGTCAGGTCACGGTCAGCGTCTTAACCCTCAAGCCGTTTCCTAACACAGTTGCTCATCGTTTATAATGATGATTCAGCCAGGAGAGCTTCGTGCCCATCAAAGCCCTTGGAAGTACTCTCCAACTGCCAATCACCAAATATTGTCTGTGCAGAAAATGACAGGCTTTTTATTCTCAGAACCTTTTGAAGCACTTCCACTTTGCAGCTCTGCTATGGCTGTCCTCTGTGTGACAGAGTTGGACATTGCATGATGTTCTTGTACCACTGCCAAAGCTCTTCGGATGAGGGAGAGAGGACTCATTGAACCATCGAGTCTTGTACTGCAATTAAATCACATTCTATTGAAACTGCGAGGGGAAATCTACTGTGATGTATACAGGTAAGAAGGACCAAGTTGCACAGACTTATAGTTTCACGATAGAAATATATTCATATATTCTATTTTGTGTTCTTTTTTTTTCTACCTGAAGTGTTGCATAATGTGTCCAGTTTTTATACAGGTGGCCCTGTGGGAATCAAAGTCCCAACCCTGTTAGTGTTAATGGCATGCTACTGGGGCACAGCATTGCTCTATACACACGACTATGTATGGACTCCCCTACACACACACACACACACACACACACACACTCACACTGAACACCACTGCCACCACCATGTCTACTTCATTCAAATACATACTGTGCTTCTATTTTGGTGAGATGTGACTACTGCTTGGGCTGATATGCTGATACGGAGCCGGGCTGAAAGCTGAGACTGCATCCGTATCTCACTTTAGCTGGCGTATTCAAAAATACAAGAGATTGCCGGATCTGATTACTGTGTGTGCGTGTGTGTGTTTGCGTATGTGTGAGTATGACAGAGGGAGGCAAGAGGAAAAAAATAGGAGGCAGGAGATGTGTGTCTATGTGTGCGAGAGAGAGATAAGAGTGGAGCCAAACCAGAGGGCAGGTGTGTAAGGTAATAAGACCAAATCAATTCATACTGAGAGGAAGGAGGAGGAGAGGAAGAGGAGAAGAGGGCCTAAGAGAGAGGGATGAGTGGCGGAGGCAAAATGATTACAGGTAGAGATGAAAGTGTAACGTTGAGCTCTGTCTGCTCTCACACATCACCCAATATCTTCTATAGTCCTTAAAGGGATTCCAAACTGAAACAAAACTCTTCTTCAGTGGTGCCTTCAGGGGCCAAGTGAGGGAAAGCGGATTCTCTGGATTCATATTTCAAAACATTAGAGCGAAGAACAGAAAGGCTGCCTCTCAGCGTCTGTGGCTTATGGATATGAATTTGTGCATTGCATCTCGGTGTGTGTTTATTTTTGTGTGTCAAAGAAGAAAAACAACCCAAGTAATATATTTATAGATCAAAAATAATGGCAGCGTTTGGAGAAGCGACAGAAGACCTTGGCAGACGGGAGTAAAAATGTGACCCATCACAGATAAGAAAGCTGCTGTCAAAACACGCTTTTGTACCTTAAAACCTTTGAAAACACAAATGCACTTGTCAAAATGAAAGTGATATTCAGGCGAAGCAATAGGAACTGGAAGCAGGACTTTGCACTGAGTCATGTATATTTGGTGTGTTAGATTAATAAAAGACAGATATTTGTGCAAATTTGTCGATTAATCAATTTGGTAAGTAACATCAAACTAAACAATATCATTGTCATTTTGATCAATACCATACTTATTTGCTTTCTTGTCAAGAGTTAGAGGAGAAGATCGATGCCACTCTCATGTTTGTCCGTTAAACAAGAAGCTACAGGAGATGGTTAGCTTAGCATAAACACTGGACGCAGGGGGAATCAGCTAGCATGGCTCTGTCAAGTTCAGAAACACGCCTACCAGCGGAGATTCCAGGAAGTCAAGAAATGGTTAAAGCACTTAACTCCCCATGAAACTACAACTTTGTTTTTCACATGTCTACTTCCAGTCTTAATGCTAAGCTACTCCTCTCTTAAAGCTTAAATATATGAGACTGCAATTGATCTGACACATTTTCGCATTATTTCCAAATTTGTCATTGTACTCTGTAGCTAACTGTTAATGATCTAGTGTTGCATGATACACATGGGAAGGTCTGGTAGACAGAAGAGACAACAGAGTCAAGAGAAACACGTTTAAAATGAACAAGATGATGTCCAAGGTGGCGGGTGTACAAGGTGAAATTGGATTCTCATCCCTCATAAAAGTGTCTTTCTGTGGATATTGCTGCAAAACACGCTGCCCATTTTATGTTCCGGGCCAAAAGTGTTGGCAACAAACTGGCTCAGCATTTTATAAATTATTCTTTAGTCCCACTTGAGGGTCTTTTGGCCTAATAATTAAGTTCAGTTGTACCAACTGAGCATATTCTGTGCCAGATGCACTGACTTCAGCGACCGTCTTTTAAGCAATTGCATTGCTTATTCATTCTATGGATTTGAAGTGATATCCTGTCTCTTGGTATAATAATGGCCTAAAGCTGCCTTCTTATCACCTCGGTACTCCGCACTACATGGCAGAGGTATTGCTAAAGCCATGTGAGGATGCAGATCTCATTGAAAGCATACTTGAAATCATACGTAACTTGTGCAAGAACAGAAAGATTAGCTTCACAAACAGATTCAACCTTTTTATGGCTACCAGCACAGAAAACTCAGACCGGATGCAGCTCCTTCTTGTTTCAACAGCCATGAATTGATGGAGTCAGCTCTGTGGATCGAACCTCTGAACCCGAGGAAGAGTCCGTATTGACCAAGTGACAGTAAATCTTTGGTAGAAATATCAATAAAGGTCACGCTCCATATTGGCCAGAACTTTATCTGACAATAACCCTTGGCTTCTTCTCAAATTCTGTCATTTTCTGGCCACTGTCAAGTATAGAACGGCTCAATATCAAAAGGGGGACTTGCGAGTCAGACAAACTATCCCTTCAGTATAAGTTACTCTCAAACTTGAATGTGTGGGTGTGTAACCCAGTGAAATACTTCCATCAGTTCGATGTTTATATAAAGGCCAGTGTGGTCTCTAAGATAGCACTGCTAGCTTGCACAGCCAAAAGGAGACTTTCATCCCAAGATCAACATCATCAATCATTTCAGGAGGTGCCCCCGAAAAGGTCATATGTCACTTTTAGGTGACAGTGTCTTCTGGTATCGGTAGAAATTTTGACGGAAGCAAAAGAGGAAGTCAGATGATGTTGCCAACAGTCTGTGTCTTACATTTTTGTACCCGTTCCCTAATCTTTACCATGTATTGATCATTGTAACCATTGAGATGAAGGTCCTCTAACCTTAGTGATCCAGTCATTCACTAAACCTAATCAAACCTCAACAAAAGCGTTGTCACATAATACGATTTTGGAAGGCGCAGACGTATAACGATGTCCTGCCGATCAGATCAGATCAGCTTTTTTGTGTCGCTCTAGAAGACATTAGTACTCACCTCCCTAATCCTTCTTTGGTCCAGGCGGGAGGAAAAACAGCAACAAAGGTTATAAAACAGTCGGAAATCTATCAGAAAATTCCTGTGTAGTGTTATCCAAGTGTCTGGTATCCATTAGTGAGCTAATGGAAATCCCACAAATAACTACTTTAACTAAACTATCGCTAAACAAAGCATTGTTGCGTTGCATCTTTCGTTCGGGCCTTATGCTTTCAATTTTTGTTTGATCCGCTCTGCTTAACGGCTATCATTAAAAACTTTTTCAGGGACCACAGAGCGCCTGGGCAGGTGAGTTCTTTAGGACGAACTATTCCTTTTGAACCCTAACCTCAGAGGGCACTGATACGTGAAACACTATTTGAAGGGGCTAGCAGGTAAGCTTGCTAATCAGACTTTTGGACTCCTGCTCTTATGTAGCTTATTGGTCTTTTGAAGGTCAGCTGAAAGGTTTATCTAGGCCTTAAACCACTGTCTCTCATCAGACTACAGCACGTACACATTATTTACAGAGTCAACACCCAATATATTTGGCTCCCTCCACTGTCTGCCATCTACGGTCATTACTGATAACTTTGCAGTGTTAAACGACCCGTTCCTCCATTAGTCATCTGTTCATCCATACGTCTTGGGTATCTATCCATCATCGATCTATCCTTTCTTGTTATCGTCTGCTCCTCCCCAACTCATCTCCCCACCCGGCCTTCTCTCCGTCCATTCATCCAAATCTCAATCCCTCCATCCCAATATCGATCGGCGCACAGACATTCATCCATCCTTTATGAATATGTCTACCCAACCGTCCATTCTTCCCTCCCTCCTCCCTCCCTTAGCTCCTTGTCCCAGTCGAAGGGCTTCTACGCTCCACCACCTTCCGCATGTGAACACACAGGCACTCCCTTCAGGATGCAGATGTAAAGAAACACATACCTCGTTTTCACAGCTCCCTGAGCAACTCCAATGGGCCCGAGAGAGACGGATACTGTGCAGAGCAGCGAAAAGAGAGAGTTAAAGAAAGAAGAAATCTGGGAGGAATAATGGAGAGACGCAGAGAGAAAGGGCAACGATGATAGAGAGCGACAGGAATAAGAAACCAAAAGAGAAAAAGAAGCTAGTGAATAGAATAAAATTAGACCAAAGAGCAATTTACAAGTTTCTAACCATGTTTGTGTAACTGTAGATAATATGATGAAATGTATAGCTTCTTGGTGATTTTAAAATATTCACACTGGTGATGCTTCTGATAAGTTTCCTTTTAGTTTTATTCTCACTCGACATGTGTGAGGAACTATACACACCAGAGGGCATTCTCTGGACCTTGTTTTTACTTCTGTGAACTATATTGAACTAAATTGTGGAGTCAAACCATTAAACTGGCCTGAAATCAGGGCTCGATGACATAATCCCTCTATAAAATCTAGAGCATATAGCATCAGTGGTGACAAGTTAGCATAGGGCTAAACCAGACTTCAGAAATGTGGTTAAAGACACCAGAGATACCTTCTTAGAACTTTGTAGTCGACATCATCCTAAAATCTTTTTAGACACCATCAGAAACCATGTGACTCCTGCTAAAGTAGGGCTGCCTAGTAGCTTTCAGATGTCTTAGACGTGCTTCATTTTGGTCAAGTTTCAGTCTGGTTTCCGTAGGTTGAACTCAACTGAAACAGCTCTTCTCATCTCGTCAAATGATCTCGTAATGATACAGAAGAATGTTCTAAAATGACAATGGCTTGCCCACCTTAAAGGTCAGTCCACCTTCAATAAACCTGGGCCCAAGTTATGTCTTGACTTCTAAAATTCTCTTTTCGCCTGTCTTAGCAAAAGACTTCTCCAAATCGCCTATGAGTGGTCCAAAATGCTGCTGCCAAACTTTTGACCAAAGTCCTCCAAAAGGTCTCATCTGACCACCATTTGGATTTCTATACACTGGCCCTCCACTTAAATTTCGAATCTAGTTCAAGATTCTTGTGGTCACAGTTCGAGCCTTGCATGGTCTATCGACTGCCTACATTAAAGAGCCGCTCCGTCGGCAGCAGCTCTCCGAGGTCCTCTGATCAGGGTTTGTTGGTTGGTCCTCGCTCCAGGCTCCAGACGAGAGGAGAGACTGTGCCTTTGAGGTTGTAGCTCCTACATTTTTGAACTCCCTCCCATTGGACTTAAGATCTCTGGACACTGTGGACACTTTTATGAAGCAGCTCAAGACCCATTTGTTTGGAGTTGGGTCTTTTATGTTTCCAGTTTTATGTCTGCATTACATGTCCGCTGCTTTATCTGTCGCTTTTAAAAGATGCTGTGTAATTAAACATAGTATTATAATTATAGACCGTATAAGAAGATGTTTTATCATGGGCAAGTTTACTGCTGATGGGAGGGCGGTTAGACCGTAAGTAGAAATAAAATGTAATCACTGCTCCCAGCTAAAAAGCCGTATCTCTCTTCTTGCGTTTTCCAGCTAAATATTTAGTGTTGATAACCTTTTCTGTGCTGAGCAGCTTTTCCCCCCAAAATCCATTACGCTGAACGGAATATCAGTGTCACCCTGAAAATATGGTTGTTTTTTCCTTCCGCATAGGAAGTGTTCATCTGACACCAGCCACATCTCCGTCTCATAATTATGTGTAATGAAGCTGGAGGCATTGCTTCGCAGTCGCTTTGGCCATTATAATTCAAGCACTCCTTTGATGTGATAAGATCAAAACGACTGCGCAGGCGGAATATCAGGATTCACGGCAACAACAACAATAGCAACAACTGCATCAACAGGATGTGCGTTCTCACAGAACAATGGGGGAGCGTTTCACCTTGAGGGGAGCAAGTGAGCACCAGCGCAGTTTGATGTCTATTAAAATAAAAACGGGGAGAGAAGCAAGCGTCTGTCTGTACGTCTGCCTGCGCGCCCTCCGTGTCAAGCTGCCTGTCTGCCTGCCTGCGTGTAAATATTGAGGCAGCAGTATTCGGCCAAACACCATCAGCTCATCCATCAGCGGTGGTCACGCACAAGGTCGGCTTCCAGCACCGTACGATACGCATCTTGGCAGCTCAGCAGACACACAAGCAGCCGGCGGTATCGCTCGCTTTCCTGACACTACTACAGGAAGACACCCATGTGTTTGCTAAAGAAAAAAAACTTTGGACGAATGTTGTCACAGTTTGAGTAGTGAGCCCCTATGAACTTTGCCATACATCGATGTATCTTTCGATACATGTCCTCTTTGTTTCTTGCATCGGAGATGACATAACATGCCATTGCTGCAAAGGATAAACTTCCTGCTGTTGAAATAATGAATCAAAGAACAATACCAAGACCGTGAAACCGAAGCAGCTGCAAGAGAATTCGGCCTTGATTAGTAAAAATAGCCTTCTCCCACTGAGACATGTCAAATGTCTTTAATGACAAAAAAAAAGAAAGGGCCTATACTTATTTTTACAGTCTGCAGCTTAACTGAATTCAGTGTCGGATTCTGGGTCAATTCTTGGGTGATTTCAGCAGTTAAGGCGCCATGTTTTGATCATAACTGCAGTAATGAAGTGTATACATGTTCTACTGATTTAGGCCTCAAACTGGCTTCCTCTCCATAGCGTAGGCTGGCTGAGGCTCATGGGTATTGTAGCATTAGGAGCTATCCGCAACAGCAAACCGAGGAGAAGAAAACATGCTTTTTTAAAAAAAAAGCAATCACACTTTTGTATTTACTGATAATTAACATTGTTTGAGTTATATAGGTGTTCTACACAGTGGATGTGATTCCACATGCGTGTCAGTATCACTGAGAGACTGTAGAACAAATAATCCAACTGTGTAAGGGTTCAATTTAAAGCCTCCACTGAGCTGCGGAAGAATATAGATTGAGTCAGCTTTCCCCACTCAAAGAAAAAGATTTCACTTTTCACAGATTCCACTCTTTCACAGTTTCGCAGACTGTTTTGTGACGACAGCGTGAGCTGATACAGTGTCATGGTTTTTGCACCCTCTCTGCGAGCCACCGAATGCTTTTTACACGACACGCTACAATCTCAACTAGGAGACGAACTCCCGCTGTTTTTACAATATATAAAAAAAAAAAACATCTAGTGTGGAAAATTGCAGTTTATGAGAAAGCTTTGTGAAGGAAAAAACAAACAGGAAAGTGAGGTGATCTTTTGGAAACCTCAGAAAAGGCTAACGTAAGAAAATCTCTTAAAAACACATTGAAGTACAGATGCTAATGGAGCTCAGGCTCCAGTCGGTGAGACAGGAGGAGGGTCTCAAAAGCCTAAGCGACTCATTGACTTAAATATGAAACCAGAAGCTAAGTGTAGGGCTCAAATACCTATAGACAACTACACACATCCGTTACTCTATCCACGCCATCAGAGATCAATTGGTGAAGAGAGAGAGTCACCTCCAGATGTGTTGTGAAAGACCTTGTCATCATCAGCAGCAGCAGCACTCTACTGCAACATCAAGCTGGGAGGCTGTAACAGCCTCCTGCTCGGGCCCTTTGGACACATTCCAGCATGAAAACACACCTTGCTGCACCATTTTTCCGCTGCAAAAGTTGGTCTGAATACATTGACTTTGAATTTGAATTCTCCAAATTGTGCAGAATAATGGGGCTGTGCTGTTGTCAGCACAGGAAATGTGGTGCCACAATTACAGCCAAACGTTATACGTAGACCGGGGGCAAGGTCTTATTCATCACAACATTACAGATGTAAAAAGAAAATGTTCATCTTTGACAGCATCGGTTAAATTAGAAGAACATCTGGAAATGGGCTTGTGGTTAGTGTGAAATAATCGTATCCATGTTTTATATAGTTTTTAGAGGAACATCAAAGTCAACTATCACAGAGAAACCTTTGCAGACGACCAGCCCCGAGTACGCACGCCGTGTACTGATGTCAACAGCTGTGCGAAGTCGGGCTTTGCCTTAACTACTTACACGTTTTGGCACAGGCAGTATTTGGCGTGCTAAACATAGAACTGTGTAATCATTCGACGTTCGAGGATGAGACGTCTTTAAAGAAAGTTAATTAGCAAAGAACTAGAGCAAAAAGAAGGAAGATCGATGCTGAGAACTAAGAAAGGAAGAAGTAGCCTACTTTCAATCCGCGTTAGTGTAGAGGAAGCAGAGGTTCCGACAGAGTCATTAGAAATATCTGTTCGCTTGAACAGAGCTGATCCATTTGCCTGATCGATGATATCACAGCACCACATTTGCCCTGAAATAAACTGAGCATCTCTTAGCGAGGTTTACTGTCAAACAACACCGTTCAGACTTTGCAGATTGAATTCCTGCAGCAGGAATGTTACTTCTGAACCGCTGCAAACAAAAGCAGAAAAAGGGTTGCATTATGACTACAGTTCCCTGGCACAAGCTGATTGGCCTGTTGTTTTTCTGTCTGTACCTTACGGGCATCTTCAGATACGACGAACTAGCAAAAGCTCATAAAGGCTATAAAGAATCTGGTGTCAGTGAGTTGCTTTCAACTGCACAACTTCAAAAAGGTACAATCAGACACATTTATATGGGGCTATAGAAAAATACTAGCCATGTAATGAGCACTTGCTGTACATGATCCCATTACACATCACCTGCATTCACCGGCAGTTTCTCAAAAAGCCAGCGCCGTCATATTTTATTGACAGCTGAAAGCCAGAATAGTACAATAATGTTTTTATCACAGAGAACAAGCTGAACAATAGGAATGCAGCTTGGACTGCTCCAGGTTGTCGGACGGATTTGGCACAATGGAACCACCTCAACACCTCTATTGAAACACGTCGAATGGATCGGCATTCAAGTGTCAGCGGCCAAGGTATGATGGCTGCATTCCTCCGAGCGGAGGGAGAGAGAGAGAGATAAAGAAATGAAAAAGGTAAGAAAGACATCCACAGAGATGGTGGGCAAGACAGAGACCTGGCGGCAAGAGAAACTGACAAATTAGAGACTGAGAAAAAGAAAACGCGACAGAAAATCTATAGACTCGGAGCTGGCATGGCGTGTGGCCCCTTGTTGAAGGCGGAGTTGCACATAAAGGATAGCGAAAGCCTTCTTTATCTCACTGAGTCGCGGCGATGAGGAAGGAGGTCTAGAGATTGTGCAGGAGCTCCCATCGCTTTCAACTCAAAGTACTCTCAAAGTGGATTAGCTTCAAAATGATGCACACCCGGCATATTGCGTAATAACTGACTGAATATCATAAACTTACATAGGAGCAATTTATTCAAAATTTGCAAACCAGATCCACCGAAATCAACCAAATTCACCGGTAGATGCTTTTCCATTTCATTTCATGTTGAGGGAATTGACGTTTGCATATATTTGCAAAGCCAAACTGTTCCTGGTAAAATCCAACATGTCAAGAATGATTTATCTGTGTTTTTTTTTTTTTTTATTCCCACTGAAATGCATCTCAAATGAGTATTGACTTCTTTTGGTTTGAACGACTGCACACGACTGTTTTTGCAATCAGGTAACACACACGGCGCACATGCAGAGATACCGTTTCTGCATTCACGTCGTGGCTTCCAAAGTGGTAAATTATTCATCATGTCCCTCAATGGTGGAAATGTCACAGGGATGTACTGCCACTCTCTCCGATAGCCGACGGACACCGTATGTCAGGCCTGGCTACAGTACATATAAAAGCTTTGTACATTTGGGTTTCCTTTGTATTCCATTGGATCATGAATCATTATCTCACCGTAATTCTGCATTACGCCGTGTCGCAAAGCCGTAATTCTGCTCCATTCACTGTATTCAATTAACTTGCACACCAACAACATAATTAACGTCCCATCAACGTAAACACCCACCAACGCGCTCCACTGAACCAGCCAATGGAGGAAGGCCATCGGCTGGCGTCATTGGATGATTTAGTAATCATCTCTGTGACAGGTTGGTGGGTGTGTGGACCGATATAGCAACACGGACCACAATCATCGCCACACAAAGTGACTCACCAGTGGCATATGTGTGTGTGTGTGCGTGTGTGTGTGTGTGTCAAATTGTATTGGTAAAAACACCATCTGATCTGCTTTGATCTGTTTGCTCTGTTTTATTTGGTACCAGCTTTCTAATTTCCATCTCTCTCTTCCGCTCACATCACTATGAGACAGCGCGTGTTTCATCTTTGGCAAAATAATATTACTGTCGCAACTAATTCAGATTTAAATTAACTCATTTCCATGTATTTTTCTCCAAATGGAGATATATAGGGAAATAGGAAATTTGGGGAAATATCCTTATTCGCCTGGTAGTCCCGAGTTACTGTGGACCAGGATACACCACTCTTATGTCGATGGGATAAATATAGTATTTTGTTGGTTTAGCTGTGTGGGACTATTTCTTGGCCAGGCGCAGCGCTTGATTCTCCGCTGGCAACCTCACAGTGACAACAAGACTCGAGGAGCTGCAATGAGAAACTTCAACCTGGCGTTTTTTACTCTTTGGTTTTGTACTGATTAAATAAAACAACATATAACATCTTAATCATTGGGCTTAAAAATACTTTTTCCCATAGAAAATGAGGAAAGAGGCACATCAGAGGATCATTTTTTTGTCTGAGGTAAATCAACTTCCCAGTACGACCCCCTGAATGGCACTTATTTAAATCGTTAGGTCCTAAAAGTTGTAAAATGCACTAATAGATCAAATCCAGAGTATTTTATGGTCCCTGAGAAAGAGGCGGGACCAAGAGCTGGGAGGCGGAGTTAAAGGAAACGCTAGTGTAGTAATGCTGTATCCAGTTCTCTTTATACATCCATGGCCTTAATTAGAGAGACGTGCAGATTTAGGTACTTTTAGACAGTCAGGCTAGCTTTTCCCTCTTGATTCCAGTCTTTATGCTAAGCTAAGCTATCCAGCAGCTGACTGTAGCTTCAGATTTAGTGTAACATACAGATTTGAGAGTGGTTTCTCTCTTCTCATCTAAATACGCATATCTTTTTGATATTTTAAACATCGTTACCCATTTGGGCCAACATATCCTTGACTATACAGATATTTAAGTCAACATTTTTAACATCAATGTAAACTGTTATTCATTAAAAGCAGTACTTTCAAACCAAATCTCAACAAATCATTTTATCAATCTGGAAAGAAATCAACTCTTACTTAGTACTATTTTCACTGCCAGCAGACGTGTTGATTCAACAAAAGCTCCACACTTGATCTCACAGTGTGAGGACCAAATCACATGATTACAGTACTTGAGCCAATCCTCCAATCAACGTCTCCCAGCGTGTCTGAGACGCCTTTGATTCAGCCTTTCAAATGTCGCTGAAACAATTAGTGCGATTCATGAATTGGCCGACTATCCTCGACACACACACGGTGACGTCAGCTCTGAAAACAGACGTACCTCCAACCCCAGAACCACTGATCCCTGCATAGCTACAGTGAGACATCGCATATCTCGAGCAATTAACCTGGCAAATGAAGCAATACTGTGCAAGTGTTAACATTCAGACATCGGTTCCACTACATAACACACGCTGACCAGCATTGTTTTCCTGCCTTAACGAGGTCAACTATTAAGTGGGAAGCTTACATGGCAAAAACAATTAGCTTCTGCAGAGGGGGTACGCCGAGAACGAGGCCGTCTTTTAATTTGTGGTCAATTAGGTTTCCTTTAACAAAGAGGGATGTGGGCAGCTTGGTTTCCTGTGGGTGACTACAGCAATGACACTATAACTTAATATCTTTATCAATACATTCTTTTACAATGTGAGACTCTTGTCTACAACAGAGCCGACTGTGCACGGGGCGAACTGTGACACACTGTAATGTTAAGACGTCCCACTCAGCTGGTGGTGCTATCAGCTGGCTACGCTATTACAACGGCTAACAGAGCAAAACATGTTGTTGACTATGGCATAGCATTAGTTCCACCACATTAGACTCAATGACTATCACTGTGACAGCATCTTATTCACAGCACACACACACACACACACACACACTGGTAAAACCCTCCCCTCTTTTGTCACCTACTGGAACACACAGCACAATGGCGTGTTTCATGTCTCATCGGCATTGTACTGCAGACACATGTTGGCTATTGTTTCCCAAAAATGGGTTTAAAAAAAAAAAAAAGAATGAAAATGTGCATTAGCAATGTCCCATTTTACAGCACAATGGACTTTTCACAAGCACACATTCATATACGTTGGTAAATGAAGTGATTTTCTAAATGCACTGAATACAAACACACACGCATGCTATCCCGTGTGCAACAGTGTCCTATTCAACGTGACAAAAGGTCTTTACTGTACATGACTCCATGAGCGGAGGATGCTATGACACAAAGCACTTCTGCTCATGTTTATGCATCAGTGCACGTGTGAACAATGTCCCATTCTTGTACCTCGGTATGTCTTCAGTTCCCATACACATTTCTAGATCCTCGGACGCAACTTTTTTTTCCGATGATATAATTCGGGTACACCCACTGTGCACTACCTGCTCAGCACGAAAACAGCATCTCGACAAAAGTTAGCGGCTAGCCGGTTGAACATAGAGCAGTTAACAGCGAATTAAACGTTTCCCTCAGGAGTTGGTGGAAAACAAAAGACAGAAACACAACTTTAAATGAATGCAAAAGTTGCTTATGTTCTGTAAATAAGTAGCCATGTGAACTTTATTGGACCATAACGTGTCGATGTTGTTTTAAGTTTCTCTTCCTTTTTTTTCTGCGATGGATTTTCTGTCTGTATGATTTAACAATCATCGTGCTTCAGCGGAACACTTCTTGACCCGACATTCGCTGCTTCATATCACTGTTAAAGGTCTACATGGGACTTTCCTTTTGATGTGAAGGATTTACACGACTCAACTAATGACAGCACTTCCCATTGCACACACACACACACACACACACACACACACACACACCTACAGACCCTTCCCTATTGTTTCCATTGACACAGATGGTGATGGGAGAGTACGGTAAAGAGAGAGAGAGACACAGAAGGAGTTGATTCCATGAGTTTGTATCAGCTCTATTGCTCCCTCCCTCCATAACCCCCCCCCCAATAAATCACATGTACCTGCCCCACACATCTATCCATCCAGCCATCCATCCACCCCTCCTTTACTTCCTTTCAATTTGTCACTCAAAGCCTCCATCCATCCATCAATGCTCTATATGGACTCTTTTAGCACGGAGCTCCCACCAACAGCCATTCATCCGTTCAATCCACCATTTGTCAGTCTGTCCCTGAAGCCAGATCCCGGCTTGTATCGTGACCTTTTACGCACCTATTAACTTCTGAAATGTGACCTTTCAGTCATCCATCTTTTTTTCCATCCATCTATGCGCCCATACCCTGCTCCATGTCCCGTCACCCATTAAAGACGTGTGTTTTCTTGTCTTTTTCTGAACTGTTACCAACAAAAAAACAAAAACTCCCCCCCCCCCCCCCCCCATAGGATCAATAGTTAAGATGAACACTTACCAGCTGCATGCCACAGATGAAGGCCAAGGTACACCTGCCACTGCAGCACCCCATGGTGTCCTCCTCCTCTCTCTCCAGTGATCCACGTGGAGAAGACACTCTGGGTAAAACTCCCAAAATCCTCCAGCTGGACCTTCCAAATCCCCAAAAGCCTCCCCCCCCCCTCCTCCTCCCCGGAGGACCGTCTGGCTGTCTGGCAGCCCGGGTGGAGGCTCTTGCTGCTCGGCCTCGGAGAGCAGAGTGCAGCCCCTGTATACTCGCCGGAGCTCAGGGGAATAAAAAGGCTGCTACTTCATTCAGATGGCCCGGTAGCTGACAGGCAAACGTGGTCCCCTGGATTCCCAAAACACATGAGGGGTCAGGGATCGGAAGGTGGGAAATGGACACTTGGGGGATGATTCAAGTCCACAGATTTTTCTTGATGTATCCGGCGTTTGGTTGTGCAGGAAATCCCTTTCCAAGCCTCTTGTCACTGAAGGCAGTTTGGTAGTCTGGAAAAAAAAGAATCAGGTGATGTGGGGCATTTTGAATTAAGTCAGATTTGTGATCATGTGGGTCTAAATAAACTACCTGGTACTAATGAAACGAGGGTTACAGTGACTCTCCAATTATGTCCAAAGCAGGAACTATTCGTCCAATCATCATCTACTGAACCATAAAGTCTACAATCACGTCGGCTGGTCACAGAGTCACTCACACAAACACTTGAAAGCCTGTCAAATCAAGGGAAAAACGCTGATATTAGATGGATGGATATCCCAGATTAAATGTTCTTTTGCTGGATAATCCGATTAGGCACCACTTTGGATTTGGCTGATTAAAACAGCCTAATTTTGTTGTAGGGTGGAGGAAACAAGTGAAAGTGGTCCCTGCTGCCTCCTCTCCTCCGCTCTCCTCTCGGGGGAACTAATGGGCATGTAGCGGCAACATCCCCTCATTCACACCGGAACGAAAGCACCGCGTTTCTTTATTTATTTTATTTATTTTTATCTCCAACAGCGCGGTTGTAATCCAGTATTTTTTCCCTCTTAATTTGTTGAGTGAAAATGTTGCATGTCACCCGCCGCTGGGAGAGGATTTCTGCGTCTCGTGTTGGCTCACGTTAACAAGTCCTCCTCCGGTTCATCTCTCCGTCAGCTCCGCAACACGCAACCGTCGTTTTGTCCGCTCCACCGTTCCCGCCTGCCCGTCGGTCGTTTTAATTCACCGCCTCCACTCCGTTACAGCGGATACATCTCTACACCGTTAGAATAAAAAAAGACAGAAAACAATGTCCACATTTCGGATGGAGAGAGACACAAGGTGAGACTTCAGTTCGAGGTAAGTCTCCAAATGTAACGTGCGCAAAGCGATGTGAGCACGGAAGAGCGGCTAAGTTTTATTTCGTCGTCTCTGGGTTGTCTTCGAGGAGTGCAAAAGGGGAGACAATGGGAACCGGGACAGACCAACGGACCGAGAGACACAGCCGCGAGGAGCGTCTCGCGCCTGCCATCTGTCAAGTCAAACACCACGCAACAGCACAGCTGTTCTGGTTGTGATTTTCTAAATAAAAGTACATCTTGGAACGACCCTGGTTTGTGATGGAGGAGAGCTATACTTCAATATACTTTAGTTTCAATATACTTTGACATACATAACGTGTATATATATATAATATATATATATATATATATATATATATTCCAAGACCTGATCTACGACCCAAGCTGCATTGGGTGCAATAGACCAGTAGACTTTATTAATTTAATTGGGGTCCGTGCAGGGTCTCTGGTCTAAACTGGCACACTTGCTGCCAGTTCTGATCATAATCATCACATGAGAAAGAAAATTTGTCCGGAGAAAATGTTCCTATATTATGTGGTGCTCTCTATCTGTCTCGGTCGACCGTATTTGGACCAGGTCTGATTGTTGTTTGGTTTTCTTTCTTTTGTTTTTTAATTAACTTCTGCACCTCAAACTGAGTCAGGTTTCCTGGTTGGGTTAAGAAAAGATTGGACATTTGAATACTTTGTTGCACTTGCAATCTTAAACTGCCCAAATCGGTCTGGCCGACATTTGTGCACCAAATGTGTGCTGGATTGTGCTGACACCTCGCTAGAAATCATAGGCCTTGAGGTTTAATAAGGAGGGTACAGTGGACAATAAATGTACCTTATTGCTGCTAAACCTACACAAATGTTATTTATGGAATATTTTCACCAAGTTGTATTAAAGTCTATCTATTTTTGTCTGCTCTGCTTTGTTATTGTTGATTATAGCCTAGATATTTCCAAGAGTGGAAATGTAGTGTTTTTATTTTGTAGGTATTTTTCAATCCATTTTTTTTTAAACTTGACTTCAGAATAGTTGAGTCTTTAGACTCTTTTATGTTGAAGGCTGTAACATC
This sequence comes from Leptoclinus maculatus, assembly GCA_032191485.1. Lineage (NCBI taxonomy): Eukaryota > Metazoa > Chordata > Actinopteri > Perciformes > Stichaeidae > Leptoclinus > Leptoclinus maculatus. The sequence goes on along the minus strand of JAVDOI010000003.1, from coordinate 27,092,151 downwards.
CTACTTCCGGCCCTGTGTCCGCTGCCTCTCGCTGACTTGATGAGGCTGATGTTCCGCTCGGCAGGGGAGCGGCGGGGCTCCTTTCACTGACTGAGACTCACTAACATAGACAGAGAGAGATGTGGCTTTGGTCGGCGTGCAGCTGCTCAAGAACATGGCCTTCAACCATTAGAGTGAATGAGTCTCTTATGGGTGATTATTGGGGGGGGGGGGGGGAGGAAAGGGACAGAATATAAAAAAATGTTATGCAGTATCATTAAAATTGCTCACAACTATCCATCAATTATTGGAAAGAGCCGTCGGTTAACACTTCAGAGGGTGACTGCCTCATTTATGAATGACACTTCATTTAGCTCAGTAGCTCAGTGTTGTTCCCACAGTGTCTGGAGTACAATGAAGGCAACAAGGCTATAGACAACAGCCAAATTAAGCAACGAAATGCACCTGGAAACAAGCAATTAAAAGTGGTGTATGTGTGTGTGTGTGTGTGTGTGTGCTGTGGGGTCACTTGTGCCACGCCCATGAAATGGCCAGCAGTTTAAACAGACACAGAGGTGTAAAGGCTATCACTGCTTTAGCTATACAACATAATGGCCTGCTTTCCCCTCACCATCAATCTCTGTCACAGTCTACCCCTCCCACACACACCCAGGAAAACAACACATTCAGATACACACACACACATACACACACACACACATACAAATGCACATGCACACACTCGAAGCCACTCGCAGTGCGACAGGAGTTTAATTATGCCGCTAATCTTGAGTGACAGTGGCATGTATAATGGCTGATTCCCCGGGGGCCATGTGTCAAAGCATCCACCCATTCATCCAACCACCCCTTCTTCTATTTATCATCTTACCTACTTTGTCATCCATCCATCCGCCCATGTTTCCACTCGACTTCTCCATTTATTTATTTGTATCCCCATCATCCTTCCACCTCTCTTTTTATGTAATTTCCTGCTCGTCTTCTTTCTTTCCGTGGCCTTTGTAATAGTCACCCTCTCTAATTTTTCTCTTTGTCAGACATCATCTGCTCTCTCACTGGGGTTACTGACCGGGCCAATTTTGCCGGTGCCCAGGGGCCTCTGACCACTGAGACCTTGGCCCCGGTTCACCTGAGGGTGAGGCCCCTGATGGTCAGAGGTCTGTCAGCTCAGGGGGGGGGGGGGTATATCACACATCTGATCTGTGGGTATCACAATATGAAGTCTCTCCTGAAACAAGTGGATTCATTGATCACTGTATGATGGAAAATGTATCTTCAGCAATTTTGATATGCCATTAATTGTTACGGCATTTTAATCATATAAAAATAGCACTTACTCTCAAACGCTCAAATGTGATTATTTAACTTAATATCTTTGTATTTTGACTGATGGTTGGACAAAACAAGACATTTGAACATGTCACCTTGGGCTTTGGGATCTCATAATAAACATTTTATTGCCCAAATAATCAAATATTTAATCATGAAGGTATGATGATAAACTATAATGGAAAAATGGTGTCTTGCATAGAAATAAGTAAACAGAAGTATTAAGATATGTAATCAGAGCTGGTTACAAGCAGTCGTGTCCAATATTAGTTTAATTTAAAAGCTACCATAAATCCATAAATATGTTTATAATTTTACATTCTTTTTTCTAATCCTTATTTTCCCCTTAAGACGCTTAGCACAACATCGGGAGCACACCGCATTGAATTTCATAACAAATAAGTTGATGACTAATAAACTTTGAAGTCCTTCTGATTTGTTCAGTCATTTGTATTAATGGATGATATCCGCTCTATAGCCGCACATCAAGGCACAAATCCGCAAATGCAAAAGAAGCAAGAAAAGCAATTACGATAAAAAAAAAACAGACTTGGAAACTGCCGTTGACAAAAAAAACAATGTCAGCAGAAGATCTGCTCAGTCACATGATCTGCCTCAGCAGATGGAGCCGTCCAGCTGTCGTCGACATTGTTTACGTTCAAATTAACATTTCAAAACAATTTCATCTATGATGGCTAAAAAGTTTTTAACAAGCAAGAGTTAACACTTTCTCTCGTAAAGAGAGATATTACACTGTTCAAAAAAACAATATACCTGGAATGGTAATTGGTAAATGTTTCAGGGAAAGGCACTCATAAATATATAGAAAAGACACATTTTGCACAGTCATTTGACTGCTCTGCCAGCATTTGCTGCTTTCCTGTCAATAAAGCTAATTTGAATTCGTTTTTTGACGAAGAGAAAAAGTGACAAAGAGAGAGAGAGAGAGAGAGAGAGAGAGAGAGAGAGAGAGAGAGAGAGAGAGAGAGAGAGAGAGAGAGAGAGAGAAGGGCTTCACCTCCCTCCAGATACTGAGAGTGTGAGTACGTGTTTCTTACTTTATCTGTCTGGACCAGATGTCCCCAGATGCCTGCTGCTGCCAGCCTATCTCAGCCCACACACACACACACACACACACACACACACACACACACACACACACACACACACACACACACACACACACACACACACACACACATATGCACACACACGCACACACATGCACAAGTACAACACACAAACCTTCTGCCACTTATGACATGCTATACCTCCTACACGTCATCCTATCTGCAAACTAATCTCACTGCAGACACAGGTGAAAATAGCCTATACATGAATGTGGAATATCAGTGATTGCACCAGTGAAGAGTAGACCAGATCTGCTGTTTACGCCACAGCAAATCGAGGAGTGACAGACTTTAGATGTACTTTGACAATGACTGAGGGTGAAAACCAGAGTCAGAAAGAGATGGAGGGAGAAGCGGTGACATAATAACAGTTTAACAATAAGCTGAAAGGAGCTTAAACCCTCAATAGAGCTGAGGAGAACTGAAGAGAAGTATTCTACTCACTTGCCACAAGACTCCAGGAAGTGAATGCGTCCAGACACAAAACAGTCCGGCACACGATGGTCGTTTTTAGAATAGTTCAACATCTTTGCGACATATTTGTCATGGTATTGGCTTTTGTTTAGTTTATTTCCTGTTTTACTTTGAAGTTTCCCGCCTCTTGTGTGCTGTGTTTGGTTTTACTTCCTGTCTTTCCACCACACCTGAGTGTCATTGGTTGATTGGCCCTTATGTCAGTGTCAGCTGGTCTGCCTTTCTTTGCTGATATCTACAGTCCTGGATCCATCACATCACCTCATCTTCCTCCTTTTACTGGTTTACCAGCTTTTGTTATTAAAGCTTTCTGTTCAGTTCAACCTGCCTGCCTCGAGTCCTGCATTTGGCTCCTCCTGTGTTATGACATATGTGACAATATTGTCACCAGTCATATTTGGATCGCTGGCATTGACTCCAGCTGACATTATGTATTCCCAACCTCAGCTTGTTAGGTCGGGACATACATAGTCGAGACGTGCCGTGGAGAGCTTCGTTGTTTGCAGCTAAGTGTCAGCAAGATGAAGAATAATATGTCAAACGCAGACAGACACCTGTCACCGTCTGGGGTGAGGAGGTGGAGATGGCGCAGTCACACGCATTTCAACAGTATGGACAGATCTGACAACACAGATTCACTCTAGAAGAAAGGAGACAGACAAGTCGCCGTGTGGAGCTCTGCTGTTGTGCATAGGGAGGAGACGTCAATATAGATTAATTTAACATTATTATGAAGCTGACCCTGGACCAGCCGGGGGGGGCTGGTGGCAGAAGGAAGGGTGAGGTTCAAACTGACCAACGTCTTGGCAAACAACTCCCAATCTCTTGATGTGCTTGTGCAGCAAGAGAGCAGCTTTTAGCCGTTGGCTCAGCACGCGAGGTGGTTCGTAAAGGCGCTCTGTTTTCAGCACCACTGTCTTCTTTTTTTTAAGAAAGTTGTGCCACTGACAGCCTTGATGTTTTCAGACAAGAAATCCACCTGAATGTCTGCAGATGCAAAGTATGAACAACAATGTGGCTGTTAGGAATCCAAAGGTTTATTCGACACCGCTCACCATGTGCAGACGCACATTTACTAACCATGTGTGTCATCTTTACCTTTTCAGGGTAGAAATAGAGACAAACCCGCCCCCCCCCCCCCATCTTTGATTTACACTGTTGAAATAATAATGCAGTCTCATTAACATCCCATTTATAGTGTCATTCTAAGGAATTTAATCTATAATCCTTCTGATGCATTGCTTCAGGCTTCTTGAAATGATAGCAATTAATTTCACAATTAGAATTATTCCATATGCCTTCAAGAGTTCCAACAGCCAAGGTGTCTTCACCCCTCTAATCATTATAGCTCAGAGTGATTACAGTACGCAGCCTACTGTTTTCTGCTGCTACCAACTGTGTTTATACAAGACTTCATGAGGCAAATGGTCCTTTTCCTTTTTCTTTCCAGGAATCCGAAAAGCATTTCTTTTTTTTATTGAATTATTTATATAAATATATACATATATATTAAATATTTGACTTTGCAAATTGTGCAGAGTGAAAGAACTTAGTCCACTTAAATAACGTCCCTGAAAGTTGTATTCAGTTCACCTTCTTTAAGGTAAACAAGGACGTGTGAATACAACAGAAAACACAACGCAAGCAGCAGCAGCACTAAACACAACCGCTTCCTTAAGAAATCCATTTGAATCTTAATCTCAGCAAGTATACAAAACAGACATCATGGGGAAATAGAGTGCTTCTAAAGGTTTCCATGCTAAATCAAAGGCAGAGCCAGAGTGTGTGTGTGTGTGTGTGTGTGTGTGTGTATATGTTTTGTCTCTACCGTGCGGATATAAACATTTATGCAATGAATCACACACTAAATCAGTTTTATTTGTGCTCCTTGTCTCAGAATGCGTTTTTTACTTTTTAATAGGCTGGCTTCAAGTGTGTGTGTGTGTGTGTGTGTGCGTGCGAGGGCTCATGTGAATGCATGTACTCAGTCATGTGTGTGTGGCTGGAGGCAGAACTGTGAGTGCTATTAGACCTGGATATTGCAGCAGTAGCTCACGGGAGCTCAATACACTTCAATGCGTTTGTCATATATTTATCAAAAACGGAGCCTAAACGTATAATTTAAATCACGAAAAAAAAGCTTAAAGTGCCATTATCGAATCCAGCCCTGGGTCAATTTCTATGCTATACATTAAATTCTGCAGCTTCGGTGTTCTTATTTTTTTTCCGAACGACTCTCAAGGACAGAGTTCTTTCTCACATCCACATTTGTTACCTGTACCTCCACTTATACACAAAGCAGTAATACTTCTAGCACTCCTATGCAGAAATGCACTGTACGGTTTCCTCTATGGATCAGCATTGATTACATATCTTAGTGTCTGATTTCCATTTAAACCAGATTTTTTCTTCGTTTAGAAGAAAGGCAAGATTTTACTCATTTTGGGTTGCATGAAATCTAAAGTAAAGAGGTGAAAATGAAACAAAGTATGGTTTACATCTTGTACTACCGTGTCATTTGCAAGTCCCATCCTCGTTTTCAGTGTGAACTGAAAAAAAAGAAATGCTATTTTCAGCCACAATTATCTGTATTATGCTTTCACGCCTGCTTCTGTGAATTATTAGACAAAGACTCCACTTGCAAGTTCATAGCAGCCAGGAAGTTATCCCCAAGTGGATATTTGCCATTGTACCAACGAATAACAGGTTGATTTCACCTCTTACAAGTTTCCCCTCTGAGACAACGAGTACATCCTGTAAAGGCTGACTGATATGCACACACACACACACACACACACACACACACACACTGTGCTACAATACGTTTGAACAACTGTAAGAGTGTAAATGGGTAGAGTCACCCGAACGACAGAAATACTAAATCCCACTCTCTTAGTGGGATTTGCAGATTGGCTGCTGCCACTTTGACAAAAGCTAAATCTGCTTCACTTTTCAAGGTTTTGAAATATTTGGTCTTTGTTATTTCTGCTGCCGTCACAAAATGATTGAGGTGGATATTGAATGTAATACGTGGTGCCCACCAGTGTGCCACCAAGGGATGGATACCTCACCGGTAACGGTTAAAGTTACCCATGAAGAGACAGACAAATAGAAATGCATGGGAATTGTTATTGCTTTAACTCTTACTGTTTTTATATATATATATATTCAGAAATGCATTCACAGGCCGTTTACAACCCTTCATGTTGTAATGAAGGAGACGAGACGTACATATGAAGACAGAGAAAGAAACAAATAAAGAGCACCAGAGAGAGAAAGAGCGGAGGACGGACCACAGATGAGAGAGATGGACTGAGAGTACAGACGGAGTGAGACGAGCCAGAGCAGACAAATGAATAAACTTAGCAGCAGTTAAAGGATTAAAGGCAACAGAGAGAGAGAGAAGGAAGAAAACAATTACAGTACTTAACAGCAGAGAGAGAAAGGGAGTAAGGAAGAAGAAGCTAAAAAAAGTAAACAGAGAGAGATGCAGAGGAAAACGGAGAGTCAGACAGAGAAGGTGAAAGAGTCGTAGAAACGAGGATATTGATTGGTTAAAAATGCATGAGGTGTCTGGTACGCAGCGCCCCATTGCTAATGCCCTGTGACCAGACAGTCTGAAGCACAAGCATCATCTCCCTGAATAACTGTACATGTTCCGATAACATGCTGGCAGTCGGTGAGTCAGTCGGGCAATTGGAAACGCAGCGAGTAATGCATGGTGTTACTTAGTTAGTTAGTCAGTAGACGAATTATTCACACCAATGTATTTATAATATCTCATGTGAAAAATGAATCTGCTCCCCGTTGTTTTGAAGCCTACTTTGTATTTCTCTCAGCTTTGCTGTTAATGTCACTGTTACCCAGTTTGATTGGCTTTTGTCGAACTGTCTCTGTCTCTTTTTACCTTTGACTTTAAGGCTTTTACTTTCCTGTCAAGTGTTTTAATGACGTAGTTTAAGCAAGATTAAGAGTCTACAGCCATGCTAGCTGCTGACATTAATTTGGCGGAAGAATGATTATTTGTTATCATTAAGTTATTGCTTTTTTTTGCGTTTATTTTATGAAACCATGCCCGGTATATGTAACTGTTAAGGCTGTGATTAATGGGGTTTATTAATTGCTCAAGTCTAACATAATAAAAAAAGACATAATAATGTTAACTGACCCGATAGTTATTTTCTCTGGATAATAGTCAGTCAGTCAGTTTACATGTAATATTAATCCCTGAGCTCTAATTGTTCTTCCTGACACTGTGACTTTAATTTCCACTTCCTCCCTGCTCTCTGCTGTCTTTCCATCTGTCTGGCCTGCCTTTGCCAATTCTGTGTTTGCAAGTGTGTGTGTGTGTGTGTGTGTGTGTGTGTGTGTGTGTGTGTGTTTACTCTATACTCTCCAGTACGTTTCCAGGTCTGTGAACTTGCATCAAGACAGCGTGGTTTGGCAAGCAGCGACCAGCGAGTGCCAATGTGACAGAGAGAACCGCACGACCGGCAGATCAGAGTCAAGATGAGAGCAATATCACTCCCTAACCGAGCCACAAAGCCAACATTACTGCAGAGGGCACACGGGCCACTCAGGTACGTGTTGGATACATCCACCTGGCCTGCATTCCCATCGGTCTGTTTCCTGTGAAGAGTTGTTCACAGCCAAATAATATGTTTGTTAAAGCTGGCTTTGAAAACAAAATGAAGAGCCAACACAAAATTAAAAATGGGCTTTTTAGATTTGGGTGGTCCAGAAATGTCAAAATGTGTGAATGGAAATCTTGGAAAACAGTTTCTTTAAAGTCTGATGTAATAGAAATACATTTGTTAGAATGAAACTTTCAAATGGCAGACATTTTTCGCTCAAAGCGACTGCGGTGTCTTGCCCAAGGACACAAATGTGGACACGCAGAGACAAGCCACCGGAATAAAATGGTAAAAATGTGACAGATTCAGATGCAACTTTTGCATTGTGGGCAGTCATTTTCTATTCTATTCTATTGTATTCTACTAAATGTTACCCCGAGACAGGTGTAAAAAAAGCCTGCAGGCCCGTTGGATTTAGCCGATTTCGTGTTAATACACACATGAACTCCACCGGTTGACATAATTATCTGAAACAGCGAGAATTTTTTTTTCTTGCTAGCACACGCAGACTACAAACAGCATGTGTGTGTGAGGGTGTGTATGTCTTATCCCATCAGTAGTGTAGCTGTGGGCTGGTGTACATTTGCATAATGAAGTCAATAACACTGGCCTCCTGGGAGGGAGAATGGTGACATTATTACTAATTTAATAAGAAGAAATGAGTGTGCGTGTGTGTGTGTGTGTGTGTGTGTTTGTGTGTGTGGGGAGGGAGAGAAACAAAGATGGCGCAGGACAGCGTGTGGTAGAGAGAGATAGAGATAGAGCAGAGCGGGAGGTGAAAAAGGAAGAAGGATGGAAAGAAAGGGATTTCAGGAGCAGGAGAGAGGGGGGGGGGGGAGCGAGGAAGTGAAAGTAGAACAGGAGAGGTTAAGGGAAAGAAAGAGGAGATAGAGATAGAAAAGACCAAGAGGTGAGAGTGGAAGGAGGACAGAAAGTTAGAGAAGCAGAGCGGGGGCGAGGTACAAGGGGGGAGAACGCAGGGAGACGAAACACAAGGGCAGGTGAAGGAGTCATTAACGAAGAAGCAGAGCGTCTTAGGGAGAGACAGAGATGTATGGTTGATGTGTGACTGTTTTGTTCTTCACCTCTGTTTTAATCACAGACTCGGTGCCCTCGCACCGTCCTCTGGTAGCTGCAGCCCTGGGGCAGCATCACTAACACAGAGCGTGAGTCTGGACCCAAAAAAAAAGACGTCTGAGTTGAAAGACACGAAGAATTTGTATTCATTTATTGAAAAAGAATGTTCAGCCTGTGGTGGAAGAAGTATTCAGATTTTTTTTACTTAGAGGAATACTTCAACAACAAAATGACCTTTTTGTAAAGCAATTATTCACTCCATGTTACCTTGAATTCTTGATAAAAAGAAATACTTGAAAAAAACCGTAGTTACATTCCACCACCGTTTACAGCTCACTCTATATGACTTAATTTGACAAGAGAAGACAAAAAAGGTCGCATTACTGCACTTAATTGTGTACACTATCACATTATTATCACATATTAACAAACAATCTTGCCACAGCATGAAGGATTTACCATATTTATTCCCTTCTCGTGTTACTGTGAAAGTGACACCACGCACACCCCCTGTGTTTAATACCTCTTCTGTCAGGTTGGGTGTGGAGCTGTGCGTTAAGGGTGTTAACGAACTTCATGAGCCAATAACAGCATTAGAGGTGTAACATCTCCCACCCCGAGAGCTGCAACGAAAACCTTTTCTCACTGTTTGTTCTCTCTCATCACTCAACATGAGCGTCACAGAAGATACAACCGTCTCGTTAGTTTACACTTTAGATCAAATTTCACTTAACGGAAACTGAAAATGCTTTCTTCCTGCACATTTTTATCTCCAGCATAAGTCCAAATATCGTTTCGTCTTCACAATAATTTTTTTATGGCGGATCATTACATCGAGTTTTCAGTTTCGCTGCTTGATTCCAAGAATATCTGCACTTATCTAATCATTTGAATAAATAGAACATAAAGCTGTAAATGTTCGGCCCAAACATGAAGACATAATGTAGTGCTGTTGTCCTAAGCTTATTGAATAAGCTACCATAGATACTGTAATTGCCTCGGTGCAAATATATGTTTATTTTTAAGAATAAACAGGGAATGTATTTGGAGAAAATAATCTCTGTGGCAAACTCAAGTTTATGACGCTTGCAAGTTTTGTTGAGCAAGATAATCTTAAACTTTTGCCTTCATGCTTCACAAATCATAAAAATCAGGTTAATTTGTGAAGCATGAAGGCAAACGTCTAACACTAGGCTACGGGAGACAAGGCCGTACATTTAGAACTAGTTAACGTGATGACGTTCTCATTTAGCCACATGTTAACAACCGCCATTTTTAAAGCTCCAAAATTCTCGAGAGGAGTATTTACTGACGTATTTTACATCGTAGAATAAAACAAAACAAACAAATCAAATGTTTGATCAAAAACCCATCCAAAAAACCTCTTTGAGAGACTTTGAGACGAGGGAACCAGAAGTGCAAAAATACCAATTTGCAGGTCTTCGGTCTCATTCCTGCAGCCCTCTATTAAGATCTAAATGTAGGTACACCATTTTAAGTTCTTCATCCTTTTCCTCTTTGAGGTTGTTGATGGTGAAACGAGTTGTACCAATTATGTTATATTATTAAGAGTATCATATCATTTACAGATATGGGGTTGTTTTTGTCAATGCGACGGTCGAAAGAAAATATCAATAATGCTCGGGAGGGCCTTGTTTTTGCAGGTGTGTGTGTGTGTTGTGTCCTCCAACCCTCAGCCCCCTTCTCTGCGCCCTAAATATAAAGCGGTCCAGTCCACCAGCTGCTGTCTGTACCTCTAATTATAGCCTCTGCAGCGCAGGCTCCCAGGGTAGGACTGGGGGTCAGGTTTCTCCTTCCCACTGCGCCCCCCCCCCGCGTTTAAACTGGGCCTCAAAAAACAGGTTCTGACAGGACTTAAGAACCCGCATGGGGCTCAACTAGTTTTTAATTAACTTATTTACTCTTCACTATGACCTCTGTTTGACAACGCAGGGTACTTCAGAGGAAATATGTGTCCACTGGATGAAGTGCAAGAAGAAGAAATGTAAAGATCTTTATTTTTCAAGTTGTTGCCGAGGGCACGAAGTGAGGACATTTGGGTTTTCTGTCGCGTTAAAACTACTAGTGCTTGTTGCTGTAAATCAGATAGCACTTACGTACAGGTGTAAGAGACTTTATTTCATTTTTTTACAGTGGACAGGTCAGTAGGTGAGGTCAGGAACGGAGAGTAATGGGCCTCTCAGAGGAGGACAACTGATATAGCATCAGCTGTTAGCTGCCTCCATCATTATAACATGATTAATAAGCGCTGTGTTTCCAAGACACACAGCACAGGAGACTTTTAGACCTTTTTCTCTTCACTTCATTATTTTCTCCTCTCCATCCTTTGATCTTTTGCTCTCATACACCCAGTTGTCTTCCACTCCACCGTCTCTGCCCTCTCTTCCTCCCTCCCTTCACTTCCACTATCTCTCTATTTTGGACTCTGGGGGGGGGGGGGGGGCAGGGTGACTCTCAGTAGGTCAACCCACTTCTCCCTGCCCGTCTCTATCCGGGGCGTCTCACTCTCTCTGTCTCACTCTCTCTGTCTCACTCTCTCCAGCAGCTTAAACCAGCTAGAAACCCAATCATCCCAAACTTTTCCTGGACAAATCTTCAAGAAGAACTTTGGATTATTAACAAGAACAATACAAATTCCAACGAGCTGTTTACTGGATTTCCTTACATTTTCTCCCGTGGGGAAGGTTTCAGTGTATTTTTAGAACCTGCTGTGATCCAGCTTTGCCACAATTGCCGCGTGCGCTTTTGTACGTCGCCTCCATCGTCTTTTTCCTCACAATCAGCTGGGGCCAAAGAGGATTTAACCAAGGAGTTGCGTGCGCGTTTCCATGGTGACGGTGCATTTCCCAGAGCCTTTGAAGGACTGAAGGTTATCACTGAACATCCGGCAAACTCAAAGCCCAAGGTACTGTAAAAATCCATGTCGCTCCGGCTGAACTTTATAATAATGATCTGATAGTGACGGCACTGAATGCTGGCGGCCTGCACACAATTATTCTTTCTTATTGCCATTTACAATATCTATTAAAAGTAAGCTGCTACTGAGAGCGTACTCCCGAACTTTAAAAAGTGGACGGCTGCAAGTAATGACCATTGGTGTTGTAATCTGTGAGCTACCATATGAGCTATTTGCTCCTGCTATTATTTGTGCTATTACACATTAACTTAAGTCACGTTCATTTATCTTCATATTGTGTTTTTTATAACTTTGTAAAGAGAAATAAACTTTAAAATCACGTTGTTTCAAAAAAGACTCACTGTAGCCTGTTGCTCTGTCGCCACTTGCAGATATCATAGTACATTTGTTGCATTAAATATATGACGAACATGTCAAAAATGTACACAGGAGATTAACAAAACATGATTAAATGACCAGATAATAAGGTTGTTAACTCCTGCACACTGTCAATACAAAATGTATTGAAAAAGCAACATTTAGCTCACAGACTTTTGACTGGAACTCACAATTCTTCATTCATTCTCCTCATACCTGTTACGCCAGGGAAATGAAGCAATGTGTACAGTACTCCTTCCTCCTTAACATTGATTAGTGCCTCAGTGTGGATGTGATTTTAAAGGCTTAGAGTTTAGATTTAGATTTAATGAGAAAAGAAATGTCTCCCCCCCCCCCCCCCCTTATGTCTTCTTGGGATCCCTCAGATGTGTCTGGGCATCCCTTGAGGGTCCCGACCTCGAGGTTGGTAACAACCGCATTTGAAAGTATCTCCTTGATGTGATCTTCTAATGATCGACTTACCTTTTTCTTTCTCTCTGTTTTTCTCCTCTAACAGTGCCGTAACGTAATTGCACAAGTATAATCCAGAGGAATGTAAATCCCCGCTTTCATTATTTGTGCACGTAAGCGGCATTAAAAACGATAAAATGGTGCGGTAACGTCGTGTGCTTCTAGTTGATGTAGGCTAATACTGTACTCTAGAAATAAAGAAGTATTTCTATGTAAATGTACTTAAAGTATGAAAAGTAAAATCACTCATTCAGCTGTAACTGTTGCATTTTGATACAGTTTGTAGTTTAGTCCAGCAGTTCCCAACCTGGGGGTCTGGCCCCTCTACAGGGCCGCAGGATGAATCTAAAGGGTCATGACATGATTAATGGGAAAGGAAAGAAATAAAAGCAAAGTTCTGCGACACAAATTTATATGCACTTTTTAGAGCTTTGATTTTTTTGGAATATCAAATAATTTTTCCTCCTTTTTTTGGCATCCGAAACCTGACAATGTGTCGTAGTCTTTATGTTTTTAATGTGAAATATGAATCTGACATGTAACCACAGTGGGTAACTCTTGCTGTCAGATGGATGTAGATGAGTAAAAAGTGCAACATATAGCGCTACGATGTAATGCAGGAGAAGTATAAAGTATTTACTCACAATACTTCCAGTACTGAAATGTACTTACTTTCTACCTCTGATACCCAACACGGTTACTTCATAGGCAGTACCATGCCTATTTGTCATTAAGTAACCCATATCAAGGCGATGCATTCACTTACTCACACTCTCCACGGCGCCTTTTGTCGCCTTTCATTTGCCCTCAAACACCGGTTAGTCGCCTCCACCCACACCGTTCTAATTCTGTGCATTCCGCTGGTGTGGAGGAGGCGGCGGCGGCGGCAGCAGTTGGTGTCCTTGCGTGTGAAGATCAGCTCAGCACTCTGTGGTGACAACAGGTGGGCTGGGTCATCAGGACACACACATACAAGGAGAAATGTTTGCTTGACTGTGACTCACACTTTGACAGAAACTACAACACATGGGCTAATGAAAGAGAACTGTTCTGTGATTAGACGCTTTGAAGAATAGTGAGGAAGTGGATGATTGCACAGTGCAGCTTTTTCTCTTCTCGATGGATCAATGTGTTGGCCTGAGCGGCCATCGCCAGGGCCGTACAAGATCAATGGTCAGCTTTTATATCACTCACGCACTCTTAGCTCGACTTCTGAAATGACACACACACGCCGGCTGTTGTTTACCAGATCAATGGTTAGCTTTCTTGAATCACACACACACACACACAATTACACATACCATGCGTGGGCAGAATTATGTTAAATTGATTTTGTGGATTGTTAAATCTGAATGCAGCAACAGAAAGGTCAGCGGAGCAGAGACCAGCTGCTGAATCAAAACACATCGCATCATACAACCATCTTGGATCACATTGTACAGTAGATGGATGGATGGATGGATGAATGGATGGATGGATGGATGGATGGACACTACCTGCTTTTTACTTAGGTATGCTTGGAATACAGGTATGGTCTTCAGGGAGTGAAAGGAAAGAGAATTGCATTGTGGTGAATGTAGGAGGATTGCTTTTGAAGATTGAAAGGAATAAATGCTTCGATATTTCGACCCTTGCTGCATTCATTTTGATCATTCCTGCTCCTTCTCTCACAGGTTCTTAACTTTAAGAAAGTACAATACTGAATTGCTGGAATAACCCTTTCGAATTCAACATTAATAGAATAGAGTGATTACTGAATGGAGTCAGGACTAATGTAGCAGTGAAGTACAGAGTAATCCATTCCTGAATATCCACTATACTGTAAATCATTGAACATCATTGGCCAAAATGATCAATATCAACTATAAACTCAATCTGATAATCTCAATTTATCACCTGATCTTGTTGAGGGGCTCTTTGTAAAAATCCTGTTTGAAGAGTTAATTGTTTTAGTTTATATTTAAGTGCTCTGGATTCTTAAATAGAGTTGTCTTTGAACAAATTACCATAAACTAATTCACACAGAAAATCTGGCATTTTATCTGGGAAATGATATGCCCTGAGACCAGTACTCCCAGAGTACTGGTCTCAGGGCATATAATTTAGCTGCCATAGCGGGAACTTTGAGGTATACGTGTGCAGGACGCGGGTTGTTGGTTCATGGAGGGTCTACTAGGGGCCCGACATCGATGGTTTGCCCTTGGGACCCCTAACAGGTTAATCTGGCCGTGCCAAAGTGCTCCGGCTTTTTGTACCGAGCTCTATATATGTTGCTTTATTCACTGTTTAATAGCCTTGTGCAGTCGAGCACGCTGTCTGGGTTTGAGTGCACTGGCTACATTTCAGGCATTGATACGGGCGATTTACTCAAGTGGAAGGCTGCATATTGAGAACAAGCCTGAATTGAGCCTTGAGGTACATATATTATATAATGAGGAGCGAGGGAGACATTGTCACAAATCTACACTCAGCTTCTATTTAACTAACAGTGAAGATGAGAACCATTAGAGTCCAGACCGCCAAACCACCACCTAATTCTGTCAACGAGATTGTCATAACGATCGGCGTTAAATGCCTCAGCTGGACCAGCATGGCATGCAGGACTCACGCGGATCTGCATCCTTCAGGGCCTCATTAATACCCTTGAGAAGGGCATATTTCTTCCCCTATTTTAATTCAAATCTCCACAACGGTGTAGCTATCACTTTATATTTGCAGATAAGCTGTGTGAGAGCCAGGCAGGGAAACAGAAAGAAAAATACATCATCTCAGTTCATGGCATCACGCCGCATAATGACAATAACACAAACAACCTAACGCGGGCACGTAATCATGTCGTGGCGCGCGGCCCCGCTGCCATACAATGATGGAAACTTTATTTACAGAAGTCATTTGTCTGGTGGATCAGATTTTTCAAAGTGTGATGGAATTTAATCTCCTCAACACCTCCGGTATAGTCTCGATCTTTCTCTCTCCTCCTCATAACTCTCTTCCTCACACAAAGAAAAACATCCGTGTGAATAAACAGCTGCTGTGTGCGTTGTACATACTGTAGCTATTACTCGTATCATGCACGGATTAAAGTTACACTAATTTGGTTTAGTGGTGAATTTGTGGTGGGAATGTATCAATACCAGGACATGTGCATACAGTATCAACACCATCATGGGCTACAATCCTGTGTTTGATACCAAAGGATTCAAGGGAAAGTTGACTTTCCACCCCCAAGGTGTCTGTACTTTATTTTGAAATTTAGCAACAGGTGTTTTTTTTTTATGCTAATTGTCTTTCAACGTGTCCTCATCGAACATACATCTACCACCAAAGCCAGACAGCTTGCTGCTGCACGTCTATTTTGAATTCTAATCTTCTAAATCAGATGCTAATTGCATTGCCTTCTAATTACTATCGATGTTTATATACTGGCATTTTTAGAGGTGAGATCAGTAATTTTAGAGAACATCAAAAACGAAAGTTACGAATGTAACTACGGTTCTATGAATCCTGGATGACCGCCAGAGGCAGTGTTTAACACTGGATATCTTCTGTCTCGCGCATGCGCAGGTCGAATATTTATATCAACAAAGTCACCTGTGACCTCGGATGACCCCCGTCGTCTATAAGTTCCGGTGTCATTCCGAGATCAGTCCTACGGAATCTTCTCGCAAGTTCACGGGATTCCGAGTGACCAAGAACTCTGGCGGTCATCCAGGATTCATAGAACCGTAGTTACATTCGTAACTTTCGTTCTATTTCATCCTTACTGACCGCCAGAGGCAGTGTTTAACACTGGATGACTTATACCAAAAGAGTCACGAGGAATTACAAGTACGTACCTCGTGTAGCTCAGGCAGAGGAAGTTGGCCAAAGAACCCTCCCCAGTGGGTGAGGGGTGGCAACGTTCACTCTGTAGTGTCTGGTGAATGTGCTCGGTGATGCCCATGAGGCCGCAGCACATATATCCTCCACAGGCACACCTCTCAGGGCTGCCCATGACGTGGAGACACTCCTGGTAGAGTGGCACCTCACTCCGGATGGTAGAGCACGGTCGCTCGCTTTGTATGAATAGGCAATAGCCTCCACTATCCAGTGGGACAGGCGCTGTTTTGAAAGGGCACAGCCCTTCTTAGGCCCACCATGACTGATAAAGAGCTGCTCCGACCGCCGTATGCAAGCGGTGGCTGTCACATAAGCTCTGAGGGCCCGCACTGGGCACAGTAGCCTTGACCTCTCCTCTCCCGATGGGGGGTCAAACTGTGCGAGCTGGATGGGCTGGTTGGTATGGGAGCGTGTCAGCACTTTTGGGAGAAACGCTGCATTAGGCCACAGAGTAACACCCGAGCCATCTGAGTTCCACCTCAGACATGATTCACTCACCGACAGGGCATGCAGCTCGCCTACACGTTTAGCTGACGTGATGGCAAGGAGAAAAGACGTTTTGGTTGCCAGCCATCTCGGCTCTGCCTGTGCCAGGGGTTCAAAAGGAGGCAGGCATAGGGTGTCCAACACCAAATGTAGGTCCCATGTAGGGGCCTTCGGGACGTTCGGGGGACGTAATCGCAGAGCCCCTCTTAGGAAGAGGGACACCAGTTTGTGGCTCCCTACTGTGTTATTGTCAATTTTAGCATGGTGCCATGAAAGAGCAGCCACGTATACCCTCAAGGTAGAGGGAGACCGGCCCTTATCTAGGAGGGACTGCAGAAACTCAAGTACAACAGGCACGGGGCACTGTACCGGGTCCTTGTTCTGAACCGCACACCAGTCAGAAAACAGCCTCCACCTGTTGTCGTACTGCAGACGGGTAGATGGTGCCCTGGCATTAAGGATCGTTTTTCTGACCGTTTCTGTGCAGCCAGTCAGCAGCTGGTCGGGCCCTCCAGGGGCCAGACCCATAGTTGGAGGCGACTGGGATCGGGATGCCAAATCTGACCTCCCAGTTGCGACAGGAGGTCCCTCCTGTCGGGGAGGCGCCAGGGTGTCCTGCAGCAGAGTCTGTGCAGTAGGGAGAACCAAATCCTGGCTGGCCATAAGGGGGCCACTAGCAAAAGTCTGTGGCCCTGTTGTTGAACTCTGAGAAGCGTTTGCAAGATCAGGGGGAACGGTGGAAAGGCATAAAGAAGCCCTGCTGGCCACGTGTGAGCCAGGGCATCCTGACCCAGAGGACTGGTCCTCTCCGTCAGGGAGAACCAGTGGGGACAGTGGGTCGACATCTCCGAGGCAAAGAGATCCACCTCTGCCCTGCCGAAGAGACCCCAAATGTTCTGTACTACCTCTGGATGAAGCCGCCACTCCCCCGGTGGAGGCTTGTGACGGGACAGGAAATCTGCGACCTGGTTCCGTTCTCCTGGTAAGTACATTGCCCGAAGGCTGGTAAAGCGAGGGGCAGCCCAAGTCAGAAGGGCATGGGATACCCGTAGCAACTCTGCAGATCTGGTGCCCCCTTGATGGTTTATGTGAAAAACCGCAGGGGTGTTGTCTGACCGGACAAGCACATGCTTTCCCCTCAAGTATGGCAGAAAATGTTTGAGCGCTAGGTGCACGGCCCGTAGCTCCAGAACATTGATATGCTTTGTGTGGTCTTGAGCAGACCACTGCCCCTGAGCAGTCCTGTTCTGCCACACTGCACCCCATCCTGAGAGGCAGGCATCTGTCGTGACCACCTCCCGGCGGAATGGGACCGAACCCATGGGGACACCGTTTGCCAGGTATGCTCTCTCCCTCCATGGGGATAGAGCGAGTAGGCACTGTTCTGCTACTGCTATTGCCCTGCGTCTGTGCCGCTTGGCATCCAAGTGGAGGCTGTTCAGCCATCTCTGCAGGGGGCGCAGTGACAGCAACCCTAAGGGAACGACAGCTGAGGCAGCTGTCAGTTTGCCCAATAGGCGGAGAAAGAGAATGTAGGGCAACCGCCTGCCCCCTCGGAAGGGAGAGAGGCTGTGGAGGATGTTGTCCACACGCTGGGGTGACGGACAGGCACTCATAGTGACTGTGTCCAGAGCCAGACCAATAAAGGTTATGCTCTGAGAAGGGCTCAGGGAGCTCTTCTCCCTGTTCACCCTGAGGCCCAAACGGGCCACGTGAGAAAGAAGGCAAGCAGTGTCCTGTGCCGCCTGAAGCCGGGATGGCGCACAGATCAGCCAATCGTCCAAGTACGGCAGTATTTTCATGCCCTGTGATTGCAGGGGAGAAAGGGCGGCAGCAACACACCTCGTGAACACCCGTGGGGAGAGGGAGAGTCCGAATGGGAGCACCCTGAACTGGAAGTGACTGCCTCGAAAGGCGAAGCGAAGAAACTGCCTGTGGTGAGGCACAATGGGAACATGGAAATACGCATCCTTCAGGTCGACAGACGTGAACCACTCTCCCCTGGTAACAGCCCGAAGGACGTCTGCTGTGCTCAGCATGTGAAACGGTAACACCTTCAGGAACTTGTTGAGTCCCCTCAGGTCTAGGATTGGGCGCAGTCCGCCGCATTTCTTTTTTACAAGGAAGTATGGTGAATAGAACCCCCCGGGTTGTGACAGGGGGTCCACCCTCTCGATTGCACCCTTGGCCAGGAGCACGGCTAACTCTTGGTTCAGGGCTAGGGATTTTGCCGGATCGGTGATGCTGGTCATTTTGACCCGGCTGGAGGTTGGGGGCCGGCGTCGGAATTGAAGCTTGTACCCCTGGGTTAGGGTGGACACCACCCAGGGGTCCAAAGTATGAGCTGCCCAGTAGCTGATGTGCTGCTGGGAGAAAGAACCGACGGCCGGCCAGGAGACATCATCTCCTGAGCCCCCTGCCTCTTGAGGCTCTGGGGGGGCGACTGGTAGTCCCCAAGTCCGGAGGTTGTCTGGGGGGGACGTAAGTACGGTTGTATGGGTAGCGGGCCGGCCTCTCAGCGGGACGCTGAGGCCTGGGGCGGCTACTGGGGCGAGCTGGGGGCTGAAAACGGCCTCTGGGGGGCGAAGTGGGAGCCCTAGGTCTGCGGGGTGCAGGCATGTCCCTGCGAAGACCAGAGAACTGCTGCCTGGTCTGGCTAGCTTCAACAGTCCGCTGAAGCGCCTGTACAGCAGCTGACCCGAACAGCTCACCAGGTTCAACTGGAATAGTACGGAGGGTCCTCCTACATGCCTCAGATAGGGGTGACTGCGCCAGCCAAACCTGGCGGCGAGTCTGGACCAGGGTGGACATCAGCCGTCCAAGTTCTCTAGACATTAGCGCAAAAGCCTGCAGTGAGGCATCACTGAGGCTGGTGGTGGAAGCGTCGGAAGTAGCCTGCTGCAGAGAGGCTGAGAGGGCAAGCATGAGGTGGGAGAGGGAGTTGCCAATACGACCCATGCGCGCTGCTGTGTCATAAGCCCTGGATAACATGTCATCCGTGACCCGACATTGGGGTCGAGGGCACCTGGCATTGGGCCTCAGGGTCTCCTCAGGGGAAACTATGAGGGACGCAATAGTTGGCTCAACGGGCGGCATACGGGCGAGGCCAAACTTTGCCGCGTCCTGCATGGTCGCCAGGGTTCGTCCGTCCGATGTAAGACGGGACAGAGTCCCGGTGTCTCTCCAGCATGCATGCAGCTCCCTCAGATATTCGTCGGAGGGAGGAACAGCAAAGGTGGTGGGGGCGGAAACGCGCCTGAAGAAGGCACTCGCAGGAGGGGGTTCCGGCTGCTGTGTGTCTAACTGCAGGCGTGCCAGCGCCATGCGCATGACAAATCCCATGGAGCTATCGACTGCCCCTTCCGAAGAGCCCTGAGCTGAGGGACGGGAGCCAGTCCCAGAAGCCTGGGAGGTCCGCCCTTCACTGTACTCAGTAAAGAGATTGGCTGACGCTGCCAGTGAAAGAACGTCCTCTTCTGAGCCAAGCTCAGCCACGGGTGGATCTGGTGCTTCAACACCCCCTGCACTAGGGTGGAGGGTCAGGAGAAGCGACTTCATTTGAGCTAGCTCAGTGGTCAGCAGATCCACTCTAGAAGACAGCCCGCTGGACTTAGCCCTCTTGGGGGGAGCCCCTGCGGCTTCTGCGGCCCTGCGCTTGGTAGGTTGGGCTGGATTCACCTGCCCTGACAGGGGGAGGTCGACCACACCCATCAGGTGTTCGGCCTCGGTGAGCCTAGCAGCCCTTACTGCTCGAGGCATGATGCCACAGTTCATGCATGGGTTCTCCGAGAGGCCTTCCCTCAGATGCTCGAGGCCAAGGCAAGCGGGGCAGAGGTCATGGCCATCCTCAGGCTGAAGAGGAGCCATACAGGTCCTACAGCCAGGAAAGTCAAACATGGCCGATTCTCTAGGTCAGTCTGAGCGGGACGCTCTGCTGAACGTTGTGAGAACAGGCAGGGAACAGTCAGTGAGAGGGGAGCGAGAACACTCTCTTCACTAGGATAGTTGCTGCAGATATTGGTGTCCCACCAGTTAGCGTGAGCGAGAGCACTCTGCCACTGTGAAAACAGGTCAAAACGGTCCTTACAGTGAGAGGGGAGCGAGGACACTCTCTTCACTAGGATAGTTTGCTGTAGATATTGGTGTCCCACCAGTTAGCGTGAGCGAGAGCACTCTGCCACTGTGAAAACAGGCCAAAACAGTCCTTACAGTGAGAGGGGAGCGAGGACACTCTCTTCACTAGGATAATTGCTGCAGATGTTGGTGTCCCCTCAGTTAGCCTGAGCGAGGGCACTCTGATAACTGTGATAGCTGTAATGTTTACAAAAAATACAATGGACACAATCCGAGTATTAGCGTAGTCTAGTTCGCCAGAGCGGGGACGCTCTGTTAACTGATAGCCGTGTAAGGAGTCAACGAGCACAATGTCAACGTCGATCTAGTCTAGCTAGCATCACACCAAGTTAGCTTGAGCGGAAACACTCCGCTAACTGTGAAGGGCGGCCCGACAGCGTAACTCTACGCTCACGTTAGCACGCCACTTGATTACCTAGAGCGGAAGCGCTCTGTAAACCGTGACAAAAACGAACAATGGTTAGACAAACAATGTTAGTCGATCTCACCGATTGCTGTCTTCGCGATTTTGGTGGCCCCTGTCAGATTGAGTCCGGGGCTCGATCCGCACGGCGAAACACGCCGTTCCCTCCTAAGAGGGACAGCTTGTCGCAGCCTTTGGAGGGCGAAGATCCGCAACTCCGACCGTGGTCACAAGGCTACCTGCGACAAACTCTAATATGTCTGATCGTAGACAAAGTATTTTTTTTTCCGTTTAAGTTTCTACTACCATGGTAGGTAACCTGCGTAGCGAGAAGATGAAAAAGGACTGATCTCGGAATGACACCGGAACTTATAGACGACGGGGGTCATCCGAGGTCACAGGTGACTTTGTTGATATAAATATTCGACCTGCGCATGCGCGAGACAGAAGATATCCAGTGTTAAACACTGCCTCTGGCGGTCAGTAAGGATGAAATAGAACTACTGTCTCAGCAAAAAAAAAAAAAGGTTACACAGTGGGATATATATGGGACAAGAAACTCATCAAAGCTAAAGGGACATATTGTGAAAAGCTGATTTCAAGTGTACAGACTCCCGAAACATCAAAGGTTCTACAATATCCAGAGTATTATAGCAGTATTATTCCATTAGCAGACCACAGACGTTTTCTTTTGTTCATGGTTTCATTTAGTTTCCAGGCATTTTTTATTGTTATTTAAAAACTGAGCCACCTACACTTTTCTTTTCTTTTTGTCATCATGCCCTGCTGTTTCAAACCCCTCTGTCTCTTTCTGTCCTCAGCCCTTTTCAACAATGAGCAGTCAAAACAACGGCGGGGGTGCGGACCCTCCAGCTCGGACCAATCAGAAGACGTTTTTGGACGATGTCATTTTGACCTTTAGTTCCCCGATGGCCTGGCTGCTGGTTGTGGCGCTGGTCATCACATGGTTTGGAGTCGCCATCGTTCTCTTTGATCTACTTGACAATAAAACTCTGACAGGTAACATTCATACCGTAATCTTTTAATAGATTGCATTATAAGTAAAACCATCCGTTTTATCTTTCACCAATGATTATAATTCCATCTTAATGTGATTATAATGTGCGTGTAATGACACTTTCCTTCAACTCATCTATCCCCATTTTTCACGTATAATTTGAACATCCATTATTTCATCAGCATTTTTCAACAAACCTCTCGGGCATTTTTGAAGCAAACTTCAAAAGTGCTTTCAAGAAGGTCATCATTTTCAACGGCCGTGTTGTTGAGTCGGAGGACACGCACTTCTGTGCTGCTTTAACACTGTTTGTGTTTAAAGTAGCACGTGGTGTTGAGTGTTTCGCTCCACTTGGCAGATGTTTTGAAAATGTGTGTCATCTCTGAGGAGGGCATTTTCTCACACTCGCATTAGACTCTAACATCAATGAGCCCATCAGTCGACAGTTTATGTACCAGTGTAGTAATACAGCTGTGTACATACTGCGGTCCATCCACTCCTTCTCATTTTCACTTAAATGTCTGACACTGGTAGAGTGGATTGAAAGGGAACTTCCTGTTGCTTCCAATACATTGCCTGCCAGAGCAGCTCTATTTCCTCAAATATCTATAATCCTATCATCTCCCGCTCAGAACTTGATAATTCCCGTGATCGTCTTTCGTTTTCTGTGATCAAACCTTAATTACTTCATTGTCATTAGAGACAATTAATTTCCCTTATACCGCACCAGTGCAGCAGTCAAGATCTCCTTCAAACATGTTCAGTTCAGCCTAAGACCGCTTATTCACTGGCACCCTTGATCAGGCTTACAAGGCTCCGCACACCCGTTAATTTACATCTTGAGATAATGAGAAATGTCTGATTGTAGCAGAACAGGAGAAATCAACAGAGAACAAGCGCGCCGCACTCTTCAGCACGTTGCTTTGTTTCGGTAAACACAACATCTGGGTTGTTAACTACCCGAGAAATCAAAACACTGAAAAGAAAATGTCACGTTGAAGTGATTATACTCTTGTTATGATTTAATTTACAGGTAAAGCAAACGGTTTTTACATTTTAGGTAATACTGAACACTGAGGTCATTCTCATATCTGTCTGCTAAACGTGAAGGTACAGTAAGCCAGGAGTCGGCTAGCTTAGCTTAGCATAAATTCATATTTATTTTAGTTTAAATGCACCAAAAGTCTTTAAGACTTTCAGTATGCACTGTAGCGATCGAAGTCAACCTGACCCACAAAAGGTCAAACTGCCTGCGATCTTACAACCAACACAACAGGAAATCAATCCCTTTGATTTTCTACTCACATCTGCTCCTTATCACTCCCACCACTCCCACACATCGCCATGTTTCTGGACTATCCAGCGTGAGGGATAGTCCTGCCTCGCACATCCAACACACTCATCTTTAACTCCTCTCCTCGCTCTCCTCCCTCCTTCACCACCCCCCCCCCCCCCACCCACCACCACCAACTCTTCTCCATCCTCATGCTGTCAATCACCTGCCATCCCATCCAAAGAGTACACATCATACTGTGACGACCCCGTGTGTTTATCTTCTGGTAAAAACAACAACAACAACAGCAAAAACCACTAACAGTTTGACTGCACTGCTTGCTTGTACTAGAGTGCTGCCTGCCACAGATTGGAGACTATCAAGATGTACATGATTCCTCTCCACCGACAAGTGTTTTCCCCCAGCTGTCAACTGGCTAACGTATTGTCCCTTTACTCGTCACTAAGTGTAAGTTTACAAGCTTGTTAGCTCAGTTGCTAACGGGACAATCACGCTAAATGTCTCCAGTTGTAGATGCATTTTGTATCTTTAATGCGTCTCTCATAAACGTCAATGAGACATCACGGAACAAAAGGATCCTAATCGACTTTCTATTGGCATTGTTTTCATGCTTAGCGACACGAAAAAAAAGAAGCTAAATTTGTGTATTTCTAGATTTCAATTTCCTGACTATTTCACAAACTGCCGTGAGGCGGTTGGTATTCTCAGTCCCTGTCTTTAGGTGTATGACAATTCAAATTGTGTGCCTGTGTGACATTGCATGTAGCCTATATCTGTGTTTCCTCTGGACCTGCCAACAGTCACCAATGACTAAGAAGCCTTGTGATACACCGGCTTAAAATAGACTTAGGTTGTTGGGTTACGACTATTGTGTCTAATGATAGCATTAAATCTGTAGGCCTGTTGGGATTTTCAATTAAATCATATGTGCAATTTTGCAGATTTATTTTCTTGCAACAGCCGACATGTTCAACTTCAAGTGGTTCACATGAAAATCCAAGAAAACTTAAACAGAGAATGAGATTTCATACATCTCATTCAGAGACGTCAATACAAATTACGGGTCTTTTCTCTAAATCAAGGAAACGTTTCTCTCAGGTTAGTGAGAAAATACACCAGGAATGCAAAGCGTCCCTGCAGGTAGAAGTCAACCTCCGTTTTTCTGAGGTAAATATTTGCAAGTTGACAATGACAAAATGCTGGGCTGCATTTTTAATCACAAAGCTTTTCTCCCATCATGACATTTCAATAAAGGCCAGCGTGTGTAAATGAAACAGCAAGGAGACATTCTCGGACAATAAAGAAGAAATGCAATCCTCCCTGTCGTGAAAGAGCAGCGATAAAGTCGTGGATGTGTGTGTGTGTGTGTGTGTGTGTGTGTATAGAAAGAATAGAAAATAGCAGCAGAAAATTATACAGATATAGAAATGGGGAGACGGGAACACACACTTACACATACTATATAGAGAAATACAGTACAGCACAGAGAGAGAGAGACAAAGCTTATCAAACCCCTGTTCTTTCTTTATCTGACAGAGAGGCACGAGGCAACTCCTTAATGTATGTGATTACTCTTGAAAAGGGAACTTACTTAGAATGAGACGGTTTGCAAATGTTACAACCATCTAGCGTTTATTAGTTCAGATCAGACATCGCTGACTGCAAAACCTTATGGTATCCACAAAACACTCTCCTATGTCAGTGTGACACCAGGTGAGAGAAACAAAGACATAAAGAAAGAAAGAAAGAAAGGAGGATGCAATGAAGGAAAGAAGGAAGTATAAAAACAAACAAACAAAGCTCTGAATCATTTAGCTTTTCTTATCCAGCTCAGA
This sequence comes from Leptoclinus maculatus, assembly GCA_032191485.1. NCBI lineage: Eukaryota > Metazoa > Chordata > Actinopteri > Perciformes > Stichaeidae > Leptoclinus > Leptoclinus maculatus. The sequence goes on along the minus strand of JAVDOI010000003.1, from coordinate 27,066,695 downwards.
TGCATCTCTTCCAGCTACTTTATTCTCTTCTGAGAGGTTTTTTTCAGAGTCCTCTGGGTCTCTTTTTATGATTTATTTTTATCTACAATTTGTATTTCTAATCTCTTTTCTTTGTGCTTTATCATTTTTGATGTGGTGGCTAAACTCCACAAAACTAAGAAGCAGGCAGAAGAAAGGAGTCACAGAAGGAGAACATGAAAGTAAGACAGAAAATATAGATTTATGAAAAAGAAGAGAGAATAACGGAGACATGGGAGTGAGTTAGAGAGAGAGAAACAAAGAAGGAGAGGGTAGAAAGGTGTATGGAGGAGAGACTGAATGAATAAGTAAAGGCAATAAAAGGACGGGAGAGTTAGCGGGGGGGGAAATGCTAGCCTTCTATTCCTGGTGCTTCTGTCTGGAGTGCCAATCAAAGAAATGTCAGTGCATTAATCAGCTGTTTATGAGGATGCATTATACGACTCCTCCACACTTGGCAACAAACTGGCACAAAGCTTCTTCCACCTGGGAGAGGGAATATTAGAAAGATCAATTAATGAGAGCTGCTGCTGGGACTAAGCAGTGGTGAATAAAGCAATCCTGTCTCCTACAAAATTACGTTCCGATACAAATAAAGTGCTCATTTACGTTTCAAGGGAAACGTATTTTCCTCCCAGATAACCATCACAGTTGGTTAAGAAAACAAAACACAAAACTACTTGGTTAGGTTTTTAAGAAAAACATCTTGGTTCGGCTTAACATGACTACGAATCTGACACAAAACTACGACTTAGTTGTGTTCAGGCAACAAGAGTACCTGGTTCACACGAGACAGGAACAGCGGTCGTCTGGGTGAGAGTCCTGTGTTTTGTAACCTTTCCATAAACCCCAATTAATAAATGGATTTTGCTACGGATTTTCTGCAGCTGTCAACTGCGTTGTCTACCTGATTCATTAAAGAGCTAAACAGACAGCCGCTGTAGGAGGATCAATCAAACTCAGCCTCAGTACTGATCTCTAAAGCATTACATGATCTATCAACCATACATGAGGCCATTCGTTGCAATCCTTTACAAAGATTGCCTTGTTCGCAATTTGTTTTGTTGCAATTGATGACTACTGGAAAGGAAACCAAAAGTTAGCGTGTGACTACTTTCTTTGGTAGTGCGCCATATTTGGTCAACAGTGGTGATACTGATACAAGTGTGTCGGGAATGTCGAAACGCTGCTTAAAACTTGGTTGAGTTGTTGCTGTTTCTTGCTGTGTTCTCAGTCAGCATGTCGTCAAAGTCCGAACATCTTCCGTAAGATGAAAAGTGTGTTTTGTGTGATGTTTTTTTGGATATCTCTAGAGCTGTATGTGGCTGTGAATGGTTCGATGGCGGCTGTTGGTGGATTTTATGGATTATCTCATTTTGGTATGTGTCTTTTTCTCTCTCTGCTTCTCTTTCCACTCTTCTCATTCTGTGCCTCCTCGTTTCCTCCGTCCTTGTAACTTTGACCCGGAAATCGATCTTTTGAAGGATGTCTAAGTCACTAAAATGCATCGAGAGGCGAGAGGAAGCTTGTCGGGGAAGCTGTGAGGGCGGCAGGTGTATCTTTGCCGAAAGTCTTTTCGGGCACTTGTGACGTCTAAAAGAGGCGTGACACACATCTGGAATATACAAATTGACATTGCTTTAAAATGCGCAGACGTCCAATTTTGTTAATGCCTCGACTTCTCTCTCCTTGTGTGTCTTCCTTGCCTCCTCCGCTCGCATCTTTAGGAGGGAGGAACTACGTCGCAAGGGCAGGAGGTGAGGAAAGGAATTGAGGACGCACAAACTGAGAAATGAGGAGAGCGATAGTTCTCTCTTCAACCTCTATACTCTTCACTTCCCGTCATGCTGCCTCTGTTAACGCTGTGTCTCTCCCCCTCAGGTCTCCCTCCTCCCTCTTCCGTCGCCAAGAGAGGTTTGAAGGCAAGAGGCAAGCAGAGAGCCGCCATACATATCACATTCACTCCTTAGTGCTGAAGTTAAATATATGATATCAATCAATATTTCTCTCACTGCGACCTGCTGTGACCAAGCTGTAGAGTATGAACACCTACACAGGCATTTTATATACATGCTATTAAATACTGCACTATCTTTGCATCATGTTCATCTTTCTGTTAAATTGTGTGTGAAGTGATTTCAACATGCTAGTTTGTTGGTAAGTATCGCTGATATTTTTGCTCAAGTTTAATTTTACTCGTTAAAATATCTTAAATATTTCATAATATCCTACTCTACTCTGATTTACATTTTTTTTTTTTTATTCTATTCTCTTTATTCTATTTAGCTGGTCTTCGTCCAATAAAATCAAGCCCCGCCGGGGTCCCTGTTGATGTCACATCTCTGGAGAGCACTGATTGGTTGGAGATGATATGGACTTTTGCAGCCAATTTGGTAGCTCCTGATGCTGAGGAGGAGGAAGGTATTCACCAGCTAACTGAACCCCTCACATGTAAGAAAACATCACCTCATGCTGAGTAACCGTTTACTGACGAAGATGACTAATATCATGACCGACTGGCTTATTCGGGACCTGGCATTTACATGCACTGAATCATGAATGAAACATTTTAACATTCTGGTAATAGAATGACTATTAATCAGCATGGGAATGTAATGAAAAGCAAAGTATATGCTCAGTGTGATGATCCACGCTGTGCAGATAATAGCAATGGTGGAGCTGTCATAATGTAATCACTCACTGACTAACAGCGTTATAATGAATATGACGCCCTTTTAACCCGCTAAATTGTGGAAATAAATCAGGCATAAAATAAACTTCCCATCGTCTTCTTTGTTCAATTATCAGAACCAACAGCCCATTTTAAATACCGCTAATTAACTGCAGTGAAAACTTGATCTGGAGCGCTTTTTACTTACCAATACTTCTGTCACAGTTGGAACTGGGACTGGTGCCAAATGCAGACATTAGGACGCAGCAGATGAATCCAGTGATTTATTGTAAATAGCTTACAGGCAAGTGAGTCCAAGTGGTGAACAGGGAACAGGCAAACCGAACACAGCCTTGAAACGGTGACGAAAATGGAACAAATGAAGTAGAAGTGTTGACGAATCCGGCAACCGCTTTGTGGTTTCCATTTGATGCCAAGTATTACAGGGCCAGAATCGCCAATACCAATACTTTTTACAATTATAAGCGGCTTAGGCTTATATGTACTTTCATATTGCTTCCACTGTTAATTACTTAATCGCATGCATGTTAAAACACAACATGTTTTTTTATTTCTTATGATTGTAAATTGAATGTGCAAAGATGAAAAATTATAATTCTTGGGATTTAACAAAGTTTGTTTTTGTGCAAATAAAAGCAGTCGACCGTCAACCAACATTCACAGCTGTGAAATAGATCCAAACATGCTCCTCTTCCGTTCAGACGTCGTGTGTCGGTGGGAGTAACTAGTCGGATGTGGTTTGAACGCACACAGCATGAAGCACAGAGTACAACGGAACTTTATTCTTACAGATAGTTCTCATCTTCAAACGGGTGTAGAAGAGAGAAACTAATCTCTTTTGTGTATCGATCCTCTTGATGCTAGAATCGATCTTTAAACAAGACGTACTGTAGTGTCGATATTTTGGGGATTGATCCTCCCTCCTCTACTAACTAGCTGCCAGGTTGTTTTCATGTTCATACGGCTCATGAACAGGTGTGTTGATGGATGTGGGAGTCAAGTGAGGGAGAAATGAGGGAAAGTCCATCTGGTGGACGAACGGAAGATGGTTTGATTTGAGTAACCACAAATGTGTGTTGAGAGGAGAGACAGTGGGCCAACTTCAATGACGCTTAAAGATGCTCTCGTTCAGATTGAGGGGCAGAAATACATTTTAGTCTGAGTTATTGTATTATAAACATAAGGAGCAGTTAATTTTCAAAGGAAGAGGTTCAAGGCCAAAACAACAGCAGGAAGACAGATGAAAAGATAATGATGTTGTGCAGGTAGCTTAATATTCATTTGTATGGTAATTTCAGCCAAGAAACTGCAGTTTGGGGTTTAATATTTATACCTGCAATAACTGTGATTGATGAAGTATACTGGGACCGATGAACACCTCATTTTCTCCTCTGGCCTTCAGCTTTCCACTCTGAGGAGCTCTGAACAGGAGGAGCGTGGAGGGAGGACACGAATGGACAAGTATGAAGAGCCGGAGAGAGGAAGAAGGGATCAGACTGAAGTGGAGGAGAGGACGTAAAGAAACAGAGGGAGGAGGAGGAGGATGTACAGTTTATTGTTTCTGCCTGTTGTTAACCGGAATTTTAAAACTGAAAATTATGAAACCACGAAATAGTGCAACAAAAACGTCATCATGGTCTCAACCATGTCTGTCTTCTGCACATTGTTTTCTGGATTTGCTCTTTAAAAAGTACTCATCTTTTAAAACAGTGTGATAACAGACACATCACAATGATTCTCTGAGTTCTTCACAACGTTTTACAAACTGCATCTCGTAAAAATGTTGTTAAAGATCATCAGATGAAAAATGTCAAAACTGTAATTAAACAAGTAAAGACTTGTTAGACAATCATGACAATAAAAAAGAAAGACAAATCTTTACATGTGTCTTTTATTTGTCATCAGCTTGATTAATTTCAGTCTTTTCTATATTTTTTAGAGGCTCATTTTATTTGTATAATCCTTTGTTTTCCTCACACATTTAATTCTATGTCTATTCTCCCAAAGCTCTACTTCACATTGTCCTGACCTCATTTTGGATTTGTCAATTGTTACTATATTTGTGTCTGCATCTTTGACGCACTAATGATTTGACACATAATCTTAAAGGACGGCCTTTTCCACGAGGACCGTTTTTGTGATAGAAATAAAGCACACACGGTTAATAAGCAACGTGGCTTCCTTTCACTTCCTCTCCCGTCTTCATATCCGTCTGCATAGGAGGTGGTCTGAATTGGAGATGAGCAATGACGAGCATTCCCCCGGGTCGACACCAGGTAAGTGATGGGGTACAGTAAGAGCAAGACGAACGGTTGGGCCAGGAGAAAGCAGTCGTGGAAGAGATAAGGATCAACTCGCCTGCAAGGGGGCATCAGGCTGGTGACTCCAATACCGAGCTTGAACGTTAGAAGCAGATGATGGTGGGCACACACAGAGAGAGAAAACACACAACGGCAAATTCATAACTCTTCTTGAAATAAAGAGGGCAGCGTGACCCGCAGTTAAAAGAAAACAGGACTGAATAAAGGAGGTGAGAACATAAGAAAAACGGGCTGTAAGCCTGAGCATGAGATCACCAAGATATAGGAATACTTTATATGCTGTAACCTCATATCATTTACTATGAAATACTATGAAGAGAGTGGGGAAGTACTGCGTCACAAGAAAAGGGCTTGGTAAAAGCACAGATGTGCAGTAGTATCACAATAAAGTATTCGCTATGCAGTGTATTATATCATTGGATCATTATACTTGATGCATTAAGTAGCACTGTTCTACTTTACTACTTCAGGTAGTTTGTTCCTTTACAATGCGTCATACTTTATAGACTGTTCATATGTTTGAATTATTTAAATGTAAATATAAACACATTCACGTTCAATTGAAATATAATGAAATGAAATCATAACTTGATTGCAGCTCGAATGGATTGTAACGAACATAACAGGCTTGCTGAGAAAAGACTGTACAGGGAGTTGATTCAGCTCAGATGTGAAGATAAAATCACTGAACATGAGAAATCCTTCTCGCTGAAGATGTTAATGAAAAAGGGGTCTTTGATTTGCCGACGGCAAACGAGCGACACTTTCATCCCGGTAATGGTTTGTTTTGGGGGCTGAGCAGCATCCAGACGATGATTTAGCACATAATTATAGGTACAATTAGTCACTATTTTCAATTAAACTGTGTAGTTTGATTGTACAAACAAAATGAAACAAAGGGATGTGGCATGGGGACAGGGACCGCCATGTCTATATGCTAACAAAGCCACTGCTAGCAGCTGGTTAGCTTAGCCTAGTAACTTCCTGGAGTATTGTAGCCTTTTTAATTAAATTCAACTTGGTTTTATTTATCAGTTATCTCAGCTCATGTTTCAGATAGAGCAGGACTAAATCAGACTCTTTATAATATTTACAGAGACCCAACAATTCCCAGCATGAGAAAGCACTTGGCAACAGTGGCAAGAAAAAACTCCTTTGGATTCTTTTGACATGGAAAAGGATGGCTGCAGCTCTTCTCTGCAGAGCGTTCCTACTATTACTCATCTCAAATAACCTTCAAAAACAATGTCTAATCATATTTCAAAGGAAAAGGTGCACACATGTGTATCATGTATCATGATTTCTCAAAGCGTCTGCGAGAAATGTTTTTTTTTTTTTGTGTCTTTCTCTGTTTACTGAAATGTGATTGCTGATGACAAAGAAAACCGCCGTGTCAGCATTCAAATGTCGCTCGCACTAGAATCTCTCCCTTTGTGATCACGGAGACACGCGGTTCGGCATCCATTGTTGTGGTTTTCATTACCGGTATCAAAATGTAAATGCTATTCAATTTCATCAACGAGATAATGTGATGGGATAAGGGCGGTTAATCTTTGAATTATTGACAGAAAATACTGACTGGCACCCACCCACACACACACACACACACACACACACACACACACACACACCTGCCTTTAGATTCCCGGCAGTAAAAGCAATGAATAATGGATCTTAGTTTTTTCTGGCCTGAGGTAGAAGCTTTTAAACATAATTTGTTGCTTTAATTTATTTACACAACCTGGCAACCCTGAACCCTCAGGCTACAGTGGGGGCATTACACAGCACTGAACCACCCAGGTAGGGGTATGGCACACATGTGTATGGCACACACACACACACACACACACACACACTCATGAAAAAGTGCGTGTGACTCACACATCTTCACCAGGTATGACACATCATCTTGTACGTCTTTTATGCAAATTCCATCCCTGAGACATTCTGTCTGTTTCACACATTCACAAATAAACATGTTAGTGCTAAAAATGTTGGTGCAGAGATAAAAGATCCCTCTGCTGGCCCCCCCCATCGAAACCATCTATCTCCAAGAAGTATTTCAGAACTTCATTTTCACTTTTCGAAAGTATTGAGTCGTTCCTTTTCGAGTCAAGTGAAGTAGTTACGCGTTGTTGAGTATCAGAGTTCTATACATTCACACGTGGAACACTAGAAAGCATCCTGGAAACATTACAAGTTGGGATGGTTTGTGCGTGGCCCAGGAAAAGGAGGGCTCCGGCCAGAACATCATCGGTACCCATCTACTGAGCATCAGTGATATCAGTGAGGTGAGGTGCCTACGCAGATCCCAAAGGATATTAAAAGACAAGAACCACCCCAACAACAGCCTGTTCACCCTGCTGCTGTCTGGCAAGCGATACAGATGTGTCCGCCGTCGTACCGTCAGAATACGGAGCAGCTTCTTTCCTCAGGCTTTGTGACTATACTCAACTCATCCTCCGTACTCCACCATGAACACGATGAGTTTGTTTTTTCTTGTGTGACTTGCATTTGGTTGTCCAACCCTGGTTGTCCAACCCTGACTTGTAGAATGACAATGTTTTAACCTTGGATGCTCAAGCACACGTCAACATGAGTTGATTCATCTGAGGTATAAAACCAGCAAAATTCTAATTACAAAATCAGACAAACTAATGAGACTGCCACTAAAAGCCATTTTAACGATGTATGTAACATGTAGCATGCAAGCTGTCACTAAAACAATGTCAGTATTCGTCAGTAAGACGAAGATGTTATCTGGCAGGTGCTCTTGTGTTTTTTCTTACTGCAAGTGTCAGTTTGGATTATATGTAGTTTGACAAAATCTAAAAAAAAGTGTTTTATATTAACTGTACAAAAATGAATGACATTTGTTAATACCTGCTATAAAATGCCGTCAGGGAAAAGTATGTATGACAAGATTATACTTGACAGGGGAAGAGCAAAGAACAAGTTACAAAACTCTGAAGGAAGCTGCACTAATGATCCAGCATACTTCCTCCTCCTCTTCTTCTTCTTCTTCTGGGTTGCCAGATTTAGTTCTTAACCCGTCGCCCGTGCTGACAAGATTAGACAGCAGCAGCTGTGGAGGGCTGGTTGGGATGCCAGGTCCAAACTGTCGCTACAGCAGTGTAACATATGTTCAGTTTCTTTTTCATATTCAAGGAAAAGTATGTGTGTGTGTGTGTGTGTGTGTGTGTGTGTGTGTGTGTGTGTGTGTGTGTGTGTGTGTGTGCGTGTGCGTGTGCGTGTGCGTCTGCGTGTATCAAGATTTAACACTCTATGATGTGTTATTCAGGATTTTTTCATCCTTGCATGTGCAGAAAAATAACTATTTAACATCCAGAACACATATCGTGAAAGCCCACATATTTATAGTTATGTTTAGATTTCAGACAGCAGCCTTTTTAATATCTTCCGTCCGGAAATCCAAAAACAGATTTCAGGATCAGCGGTGCCACCAACCTTTGATTACACTCACCCCATGATGAGTTTAATGTTGCCAAAAGTCCAGAGTGTGTTTACAGCACCCGCCTGTGATCCCGCTGAGTCATGATCATAATCACAATAAGCTGTTTACTGTACATGCCTCATCAGATCCCCAACATTAATAATTCTTGAAGCCGTATCAGGAATAAAACACTAAGCACAAAAGCCAACGTTTGGCTGGATAATGAATCTTCAGGAGCCTACTGGCCGGTGTTACAGTAGCACGCTGCTGCTACTGTTATTACTGTCAAGGGAACCGCAGCAGTTTGACATATTGGGACATGTTTTTATTTGCTTTATTGCAGAGAGTTAGATGAGAATACCAGATACCACCCTCAGTATGCTTATATAGAACATGAGATAACAGCTGGTTAGCTTAGCTGGCCTGCCTCTTGATCAAAGGTAACACAATTTACCAACCAGCACCTCTAAAGCTCACTGATAAACATATTGAATGGCTTTTCTTTCATCCCTGTGAAATTGACACTTTGTGGTTTTATGGGAGTTGCTGCTAGACTACTTTTTGGCTGAAGTTCCTGCACCAGGCCAAGAAATAGTCCGTCGTAAATGTGTTGTTTTGACATACTGTATAACCAGCATTCGTGTAGGTAGTTGTCATTTTCCTGCCAACAATCCTTGAGCTATATCCATAGTTTAGGGAACCATTTTTTAATCTTCTCAGCTGAATTTAGTGTCGAGGTTCAATTTTGTTAAAAGCACAACATGCAGCACAGCACTACTTTCCAGACGTGGAATAATAAGACAGGTACCGTCAAAGTATTTAGCATTATACTCACAAACAAATTCAATCCAGCTCCACAACTCCATGTAACCTAGTGTTTGTCGGTGAAATGAGAAGGATATTAAATTTCCTCGTGAGGTTTTGTCAACTTGAGAGCGCTTTTTCTGTCACCGCGGCTGCGAAAGGTAATCTGTTTCTCCATGCTGCTGTCGTGATCAAAGGGATCAAACTCACATGACTATCGCAGACAACAACCCACACAGACACATAGATACACGCGTGTGCATGCGCCGACACGCACACCCAGAGGCATTGCACATATCAAACACACATGGACTTTTAGCACAAAGCAAATCTCACTACCGCTTGATGTTGTGTGTTTTCTTTAAGGAGCTTGGCTCATGCTGGGAAAATGGCAGTGTGGGAATGGACACACACACACACACACACACACACACACACATACAATCAACACACCAGTCAAGAACACACATTCGAGCACACTCTCACGCACCAATACTCAAAGCAGCTGCACAGCACAAACCAACAAGAGACACTGAATGATCAGTCGAAGCTCCCACGCCATCTCAAACTGCATTCAAAGATAAATTGTTTCATTTTCTTACATGTTTTTGCAACCATCCCACATCTAACACAGAACAAATAGACATGTAGGGGCAGCCACATGAAGACTTGTAAATCTGATGCTGCTTTTAATTTTCCTTTACTTGAAATAAATGAAGACGTGGCTCCAGTATGTTTTCAAAGTGTGCACGGCGGACAGCCTGAAATATTCAGTATTTCCACAAATGCAGTGAGGACTTCATTCACTTCATTCACCAGAGAGGCATTGCAATGATCTGAAGCCAGCAGCTGAGCCGCAGAAAATATGAGACGAATACAGAAGGTGGTTGTATGTTGGCGGTTGTTTCATGGATGTTTTCTACCGGTAACGAGGCCGATTGTTGTTCCGAAGATGTGCCACAGTAAAAGATGCGCTGCTGCAGGTTTGCAGTCGACACCATCCACTGTATCAAACCCCCACCCCCTCCCTCCCTCGCAAGGGACTCTACCCAACCCTCCTTTCATGCTTTAGTCATCCCGCCTAGGCTGCTGCAACATCCCTCCTGGCTCGACTCCCAAAGCACTCTTTAGCCCTTACATCCAGAATTCTCCCTCACCCCGACACACACACACACACACACACACACACACACACACACACGTTCCACAGTCCCTGCACTGGGCTGTTTGCTTCGAATACAAAACTCTTCTGCTCAAACCTCCAGGCCGCAGTCTAGTCGCGCACGTCGGCCTGTGATCTGCATTCTGTCGTTAGCTGCCACTTAGCTTCACTCTCCCTGCGGCAGGCTGGTTATCGCTCACCCTCCACTGCCCCCTCTTCCTCCTCCTCCTCCTCCTCTCTTAAAAGTGGAATAACTTTACTACAGTCAGATGAGCAGCGACACTCCCTTTCCATCATAACCTCAAAACCTCTCTCTTCAATACATAAATCACATCACCTCTGACCTAAATGTTATGTATATTTATATTTGGATGAGGGGATTGTGTCCAGGGTAGTTTACTTGTAAAAGACAGAAAACAGCACTGACTGGTAAGGCTACATCCACACTAACACATTTTCGTCCACATGGGTGCTTCAGCATCGTTTGTGAAATGATTTCCGTCCATACTGAGCCTGAATATCACATGACTATTCACGTACACTGGGCATGCGGGTGCCGGTGTAAACAGGAAGTAGATTGGTTGCTTTGTTACAGATATTACGACAGTATTATAGTACTCTTTAATAATTGAAGGTAGTGCTCGATACTTCTTCTAAAATCTTCCTCTATAAACTCAGACACATTTCGTATAAAGTTTTAGAAGTTTTATTTTTCCAACTTAGTTACAGTCCCCGTTGTACTGTAGAGCATTTATGCTTTTGTTCCTTAACAGTTTCTGTGTGGACTTCACAAGGGTTAGAACAATACAAGCATTAATAAGAAAAGGAAAGGCCTTCGTTTTGTGTCCTGCCTGAAGACTGAAGTCATTTAATAACTCCTCTCCTTCCTCTCCTGGTGACTTCAATCAAGAGGAAAAAACAGAAGCAGGTGAGCGCATGCTGCAAGATGAGCAAGTGTTACTTCCTGTGTACCCCTAGGCACACCAAACAGGCCGTATAACATAACAGAGGGAATGAGGAAAAGCATGAGAAAGAGCCAGATTGAGACAGAAGAGAGAATAAGTATGAGTAATACTGCAGGCAGAGCTACAGTTTGATGCAGTTCATATAAAAGAAAATAAATTACAAAGCATCTGTTAACTGTCAGCAGGCTTTTATTGTGAAATTTCAACACCATGATTTATTGAAAAGTTTATGTTGCAAATCTTTTATCTTACGAGAACTCATGCTTAGGAATCTTTTAGTGATCCTCTGATTAGTGATGTGAGCATTTAGCTCAAATCACGCTCAACAAATTCCTCCGTTTATTTGGATCAGAGACAGAATGAATAATTTAACATAATTAAAAAGTATTACTGTATTGTGTATCGCCATGTGAACAGATTACAGCAGGAAAAAAAGGAAACGGAGTGACAATGAGCCACCAGTGTTTCTCTGCTGTTGCCTAATCCACCTCCTCGTTCAGCCTCGACTCAGTAAAGCGAAGGGGAGGGGGTTGCTATTTAATCAAAAAAGTGTCACATTAATTCAGACAAATTCAAGCAATCTAGTTTTCTAATAAAGCTGTCATATTTGCATCCGGTGACTTACACTCACCATCGTTTTAGATTAATTCCCGTCACAACCTTTTGATTTATGAATGCATAATAACTGAGGGCAATGTCTGTGACTGTGAGCAAGAGTGTGTGTTTGAATTTGAGTTACAAAGCCCTGACTTTTAATCTAACATGTTGCCTGTGCCTCGATGAGAGACAATCGCATTTTGCAATAATTGAGCGTGTTAAGAGGGAAAGATGTGACTCCTGGTGTGAGGGAGCGTGAGTTGCATCATCGCTTCCCTATTTTACAGCAGCGTCTCATCTTTCCTTATCTCGCTGTGGTTCATATCAAAGGATCCGAATGCATGAGAATGTCTTCTTCTTCTTCTTCTTCTTCTTCTTCTTCTTCTTCACTTGACTTTAGCTTTCTATTCCTTGAGTAAAACATCCAAAGGTTAACATCGGCTCTTTCGATTATGCGCACACAGCGAGACGCATTGTTTTCTGTCACTGTTGCTAGATAGTATTTTGTCTTTTTTGCCAGCTGTGGGGTGAAATTGCAATGTAATCCCTAATTTGCATAACAGTAGAGAGTGGCAAAGTTATTCATAAGACACATTTTTGATTCCCTTTTGGATTTCATTGGCTGTGACAGTTTTAGTTTTTTTTAACCAAATAATATGGATTTCTTCGCAATAAATGACAATAAAAGAGAATTCCTCAGCTGGTATGGTATGACTTAATATTGTACTTTATCTTCTATCCCTTGAGTTCCTGTTGTTTTGCTTTCTTGCAACTCGATTCCACCTCCCTGAAGGAATATTATTAGATAAACATTTGTCTCCTCCACTTTGTCATCTCAGGTGGTGTTGCCAAACGACTCTATCAGCGACTGCCACAGACAACCACCCACACCTGTTGCGTTATTTGCCTCTACGCTGCTGTTTCCACTTCCCTGCTGTTGTGTTAAGCAACTGAAGTGCACACGGCGGACTTCACAATGTAAAACATAATCTTGTTATCATGACTCAATCCAAACTAAACAGCAGTCTGAAGTCTCTGATCACACTGTCGAATTCTAAGCTCATCCGCAAACACTTCTGCCGCTGTCAATTTGCTTTGTGTTTACTTTTGTGTTGAAGCATTCACAATCAACTCTGCGTAGTAGAATAGAAGACGGAGCAGGCGGAGGACATGATATTAACTGAACAAATAAAAGAGTGATCCAAGTAGACAGATTTGCCAGTGGATCAGCTGTCACTAGTGTGTCGCTGTTTATGTCCCCTCACAGGAGTCGTGGAGGATTTGACCCAATAAGAGTCTTGACAGGTAATCAGGAACTCAACGTGAAGCCCCCCGAGTACATTTACTAATTGTTGTGCCCTAATTCTAAAATTGCTGTCTTTGGTCCACAACTTGTTTTGTCTGATTATTTTGAGCAGCGTACCACAAAGCTTGTTCAATCGTGTATCTGTGGCAGTACTGTAATAAGCCCATCCAATGATTTTAATCGGCCCGGATGTAATGATTGGACGGGCTACCTGCCTGTCTACCTACCTGCCTCGTTGTTTACATCATAATAATTTGGGGGAGTGGCTTTGGAGGGAGGCCTGACGGGAGGGGCTGTCAGTGTTGCTGACTTTCTTGCTAGATTTAGCAACTCTTGGAGCTAATGCTGCTAGCAACTTTCATTGGAAAAGAGTTAGCAACACTGGGCTGGGTTTTCCAGTTGGATAATTTTTTAAGATCTAGCGTTCTCTTGCTAAGTTATCACGATTACTACCTCTGCCTTTAAGATCTTAGTCATTGCTTTCAATACTGTTCGCGGCTTCACTCTTATTTCTGTTAGTACCATTCACGTCTGTTCTGTACAAGGTCTGAGTTTCTCAGACCGGCCTCTTTTTTTGTAGACGCCAGGCGTACATTTTTTCTTTCTCTTCTTAAAACAAACTTTTATCAGGGAGCTTATCCTGATTTTAAATCAGTTTCGTGTTTTTATTTGACCCAATTTCTTTTAAATTGCAATATTGGATTTCTCTCCCATGATTTTATCATTTGTTGATTGTAATTCGTTGACTTGTGTGAAGCAATTTGTAATTTGGGTTTATCTCACTATTAGATCATCTTATTCAAATTCATTTAAAAAAATAAAAATCTGTCAAGATTCAGTCTTTGCTCTTTTCGTTTGATGTCATCTCTCTTTTGTCTAGTTGTGTTACTCGCATGAACTATCCTGCTATTTTATTGTGGATGCTTTTATTGTGAAGGACATTTGTTTTAAAAAATGCAGCATAAATAAATCCTTAGCCTCTTACTCAGAATGAAACATGTTTGATATAATCTTGATAGTCAGAAATGAGATCAGAAAGTAGGACCGAGACATCTGTTTGTGTTAACTGTTGGCTCCGTCCTTAAGTCTGCGGATGCGCTGCTTGATCTGAAAATCCGGCTGGAGGCCAAATCATGCCCTGAAACTTCTCTATTAAGATTCTTTCATTTTCTGAATCACACAGATGGTCTTCTGATATCTGATTACCATCTTCTAGCCACTGCTTGTAACATGAATGCCCCTGAACCAACAGATGGTTATACAACTTTTTATTTATTAATTTATTAAAGTCGAAAAGAGTTAATATGTCACAACACTTGTTTGTGTATGTCCCATATTGCAGCTAAACCTTTAACCGTTCTATTGACACGGCTCATGTTTATATTCTGTTCAAAGATGCCCCTGAACCTCATATCAAAACCATCCGTTTTCACTTTCTCCAACTGACTTACATGTCATTACACGGAGAGCACTATGCTACACAGTCAGATCCGCACAAAACTGTCTTTTATTCCACTGTCATGAAGGAGACTAAGCAGAGCCACCAGGAGCCGTCTCGCCCCCCTTTCACTTCACCTGCTGCCAGTGTCTGCCAACAGTGTCTGCTCCGAGACCAGAATCAGCTTCCAACACCTGCAGACAAACTGGTGAATGACATTGGACACAACAGACAAACACACATCGGCTTCTGTATCTTTGCTTTTTCGTTATTTTTCAGCTTTCTACACTATGGGTGACTGTAAAAAGAGAGCTTGTCTGAGGCCACAACACTGAACTACCATGTTGTTAGTGTCACTCCCTCTGAGAGGCTCAAGGCTTCTGGTGGGAACGTAGCTGTCCAAATCTGCAAACGAGCAACAACAGACTTTATTTTTTACTTATTTCACATTTTATTTTTCCAAGTTAGATAGAACGATCGATAGGTAGATAGGTAGTTAGGTAGATAGGTAGTTAGGTAGATAGGTAGGTAGGTAGGTAGGTAGGTAGATAGGTAGGTAGGTAAGTAGGTAGGTAGGTCGATGGATGGATGGATAGATAGATAGATAGATAGATAGATAGATAGATAGATAGATAGATAGATAGATAGATAGATAGATAGATAGATAGATAGATAGATAGATAGATAGATAGATAGATAGATAGATAGATAGCGGTTAGGTGACAGATGGAGACATGTTAACATATATACAAATATAATGCAAGTCAATTTAATCTGTGCTGACTTTAGAATTGTGTTGTTTTTATTTAAATCATAATCATATTGCCCATAACAGCAGTTGGAGTGAGCTTCAACAATAATAATAATAATAACTTTATTTATATAGCACCCAGTGGCGTGCCGTGCATTTTATACCTGGGCCTTCACTGCTGTCCTCATAATGACGCCACAGCTATGGTTATTATTTGTTTTGTGTAAAAATGAAGCTCAACACCTACAAATACACTAACTGCAGAGTACAGATACATGAATACGCCGAGAGTGCGTCTCCTCTCTTCTCTGACTGCAGCTGGGACTGCTGCGCGAGGCTGCTGTGAGAGTTACCGCCTGTGAGTGCTTTGGGGCGGCTCACGACAGCACCCGCTGCTCGTTCACGACAGTGCAGAACGGTACGTGCTTTCACGTCAGAGTCAAAACACCAGAAAAGTCTCCAACAACACCAGAAAAAGTCGCTAGATTTGTCGCTAGTAGCATTTGACAAAAAAGTCGCCAAGAGGGTTCGGAAAGTCGCCAGATTTAGTGAGAAAGTCGCCAAGTTGGCAACACTGGCACTGACTAAATGTGTCCCCAGGGCAACATTGGACGTAACAATAGTTCCTATCACATATAAAACCAAACAAAAATCCATCTTCATAAAAACAAATTGTACAAATAATAATATATAAACAAGCATATTAAAGCTACTGCAGATGTAAAAACAATAGCAGTTCACTTACCAAAGCTGCTGTTCACTATTTAAAGATAAACTCCATCCTCCTTTCTTTGTTAATAAAGAGTTTAATCTCACGGTTGTTCAGTACATCCGTGCGTTTTAGTTCCAGTAAGAAGTCCGTCTCGATTCATGGACGCCAGTGAAGACAGTCGAGCCTCCCCAGTTGTATTTCTTGAATACGTTTTAATGCGTTTGACGGCTGAAAATGTCCGCTCGACAGAGGCAGCAGATATTGGGATTGTCGCCGCCCAACATGTCACGCCAGCCCACTGACCAATCACGTATGGCTAGGCCAGCTAGCAGGCTCTGGCACGTCAAAGAATACGCCCAACATGTCAAACTAAAGATCTGATTGGTTGAACACTATGACAATCAACAATATCGTCCCCATTCACTTAAACTGCAAAGGGATTCACTTGTGAGTATGCAGGCCTCGGGCCTCTCTTCTTACCTAGAGACACAGGGGTGAAATCTGATTGGATAAAAGCTCTACTTAAAACAAGTGAATTAAAAGAGATTACTGATTCTGCGAGCCTCATCTCCTCAGGCAGCTCATTCGAAAGCCGAGGGGCCCTGAAGGCAAAAGCACCATCACCTTTAGTTTTCAGCCTCGGCTTAAAAACAGCCAGAAGGGCCCCACCTGAGGATCTAAGGCTGCGAGCTGGCTGACAAGGGGTCAAGATTTCTTCTATGTATTTTGGGGCCAGACCCATACCTGCTTTAACCCTTTAAAAGCAGCAGATAGTTTAATGAGCCGATGTGAAAATGACCCCAAATATTCATAAACTGTACAGCTTTTTTTTTTAAACTGAGGATTATTGATACACCCATGTTGAGGATCAGTTTACAAAACGTCCAAAAAAGAGCAAATGACACTGAATTTAATTCTCCTCAGATAATTCAGTGAATTATCTGAGGAGGTTAAGATTTTGCAGGGTGGTAATAAAAGCTGCAGAGTGCTGCTCCCTGCTGGCTTTGCTGTATACATGAACATGCTGTGAAGTTATTTAAATTAGTGAGTGGAGATTTCAGTTTTAATCCAGTAGCTGGCGGTAAAGCGACATTTTGAATGCGCCCATTACAAAGCAAAGAAGAAGAAGACGAATAAATACCTTTTAAGTTTCACTTTCTTTTCACTGTAAACGGGGATTGCGACGACGGCCTTGCAGCAGTATATACTACATAGACTTCTGTTTTTTATTTGGTTACATGATTGACAGCTAACTCCTAACGGTTGAATTTGGTTAATTATCGAAGTCAACAATCTATCGTGTGATCCGATCAGTTTAAAGGTCTCTTTCTCGTTCCTCCCAGCGTCTCCTCTCTTGTTCTTTCGGTTTGATTCGTCTACACAGCAGGTTTGTGTCCCAATCTTTCACAAAACATGTCAGACCAACACCAGAAAAGACAGAAGAGATGCAGTGCAGTATAGAAAGTGAAATCCAATCTGATGAATGTGCCTTTTTTTCTGCTTTTCCTACAGGTGAAGTCATGTCGCTTTTACTGAAGGAAATAAAGCACATCAACAAAAGAGCAGCTGACGTGTTGATACGTAAGAGACCATTTTCATTTTTAAATAGATGATTTATTTAAATAAAACCATAAACATAGTTACAGTATGTGGCTTCACTTCTATAAACACAGCGGACTGTTACTATGGGCCTTTCTCAATACCCAAGTTCACAAGTACGGACTTGTGAACTTTTGAAGTATGGACTTGGAGTATACTTCAAGTCCAGATAAGGAAGTAGGGACAATTGGAACAGCAGCTTACTTTATGACATCACCACCTCAGCTGGTCTTGCTAATGAGTTTAATCCGTTTTTTTACTGTGAAGTATTTTTACAATCAAACTAAATATCAACAACCCTGCTTTTTTCGTTTTCATTTAAAATAAAAAATTATATATTATTATATAAGTGTATAATATTATATAGATCGATCGATAGATCGATAGATCGATCGATCCGGATTGCTGTACTGCCGACGAGGAAAATGCTACAGAGACGTCAATACCAGCGGCAAGTTTCAAAAAGACTCGATCAGGCTGTTCTCGGCGGGCACCGTGAGCACTGAGCCCCCGGTGCTGGTTTACTGCCGGTCCCGCTAGCAACACCTCACATCTCCGAAATCGTCGGAGCAGATTTTTAAATCGGCTGAATCTTGACAAACCGACCACAGATTTGATGCTTAAACAACTAACTTCTCGCCTAAAAACATCATAAAATTACTTTCTGTAACTTAACAGCAGTAATATTTCGAAAGTTTCAACTTCCAGTTGTGTGATTTCTCCTCCGCCATTGTTTCCTGTTGCTGGTGCAAAATGCATTCTGGGATATTTGGCCCCGGTAAAATGGGCGGAGCAAGCCACATCCGGGCATTTGGACCGTGCTTGGCTTGATGTGAACTTTGAATTGGAAGAGTACTTGGGCTGAGACTGATGACGTTTCACAAGTCCACGAGTTCACAAGTACAGAGAAGTACGCATATTGAGAAAGGCCATAGTCTATTTTAACAGCAGCCATGTTGTCTTGTCATAACAGGGTAAACACAGGTGTAATTGATTCAATTAATTATGCTCCCATTCTATTTAGTGTGTCACAGTCGTAACAGTGAGCCAGCATGTACAATACCAGGGCCCTGTCCCACCTAAATGGAACAGGACCATAATACATGCTATTAGTGCAGCTGTGTTTATATTGTAATCACACGTCAAAATGCTGTGAAAAAGGGCCTATTGGTGCTGGAAACATAAAAACAACTTTCAAAAATGAGGTAAACTGAATTTAAACCAAAATCAGGGTTCCCAGTTCTTTGAACATTCTCATATTTTCATTTAGCTGAGAATGAACTTCAGTCTATCTATCTAGTTATGTTGTGCTGTTCTTCAGCACTGAAAGCGTCCTGGAAAATGATCCATAGAAAAAGAGTGGGAACCCTGCAAAGTGTTTCCAGCTCTTACCCAACTCCTCACCTTGTTTTTGCAGAGGCAGATTTGCAAACCGACGCAGACATCCAGGTGCTGACTCAACAAGAACTACTTGTGCTGTTTCCTGCAGTTAAGGATTTAAAACTGAGAAGGACCATCTTTGATGCAATCCACAAACCGGTGAGCTGACAAGTGTGATTAGAGAGGGATTTAAATAAAGATAAATAACATGGATAGAAACTAGTCACTAGGATTTGTAAAAACAAGATTGAATGTAATGTTATATTTTTGTTTCAGCGGCCAGTTGAACTGCTCCTAAAAAAACTAAAGGGGTTCATTCCAAGTGAATCTTTCAGGGGTATGTACAGCCTTGCTAACAGTTGCTTTCACTTTCACATTTGACAGCTATTTTGTTTGTTTGGACCATGAGAGTGGAGGCATTAAATGTAACCTCGCTAATATTGTATAGGGACCAAATGTCCCGATTTGTCCGGGAATTAGAATAACATTAATAAAGATTATACTTTGTCATGTATCATGTTCAAGCGCTAGTTTCAGACTTGAAACTAGCGATTGAGACCATAAACTCATGTTTCACTCAATATTTATTGAGGGAATAAATCAAGTGAAAAGTAGGGTCATTTTCTCATTGACTTCCATACAATCATACAATACAATACAACTTGTCAGTAGAGAGAATGCAAGTTTTAAGACACTGCCGCATCGGCTTCGCTCGGCAGAACCGGAGGTGGCTGCCTGGTTTGAATATATGGTCACCCTGTTATATTGTCATCCAGATTCTAACACGCACAACCTGATTCTCTCTCTCTCCAGCTGCTCTGACTGACAATGGGGTCTTGGTTGATTACCTCCAAATCCTGAAGGACATGAAGACCCAAACGAATAACGTCCAGAGTTTCCTTGAAGCTCACATCGGCCTTCTGGAAGAATTCAGCAAAAATCAGCCAGACCAGGAATCGGCCAACTATGGTCCAGTCACCAACAGCTGTCCAGAAGAAGCACAAGGTGAATCGTCCACTTTAAACTGTCATGTTTAATGAGTAGTATTTGAGAGTGTGACGAAAAGATGGAGTTGATTTTTGAAATATATACTAAAATATGTGGATTCGGTAAGTAATAATGCCATTTTATGTGACTGACTCTTTGCCAGGTTCAGACACCTCAGATGCCAGTGGTAAAAAATGGCAGCAAATTGGCACCACTGGTGGCCATCCACCAGAAGCACAAAGTAAATCTAACTTTCGTCCTCTTCATATTTTCATGTCATATAAGATTTTCTAAAAATGAAAAGTTCACTATCTGGTAAACATCTGTCCACCCTGCTACATGTAGGTGTTAAGTTAGTATGATTAATTTACTTTTTTACAGTCAGTAATTGCATTATGTCGTTTTCCCAACAGAGTCTTCATCAGGTCCAAGTAATTCAGCCACCGGTGGTGCAGTGAAGCACCACAGTTTCCAAAGTGATAGCCGTCCAGGAGGAGCACCAGGTGAACTTCCCTCTCTTCCACACATTCTCTCAACCATGTTTAGTAAGTAGCATCCAGTTTGAGGTTCCATTACAACTCAACATTATGGTTGCTTTAGGGGTTACATTTTTTGATTATTTACAATAACTTTTGGAGTCCGTAAGTACATTTTCACATTTCATGTTACAGGCTATTTGCTAGGTTCAGGTACCTCAGACGGCCATCCACAAGGAACACAAAGTAAATATAACTTTCTTACTTTTCACACTTTCATGACATATAAGATTTTTTCATGTTAACATTTGTTCATGTCTACAACAGCAGCCCTGTTAAATGCGCTTCATTTGGTTGAGTACTGAGATTGTGTGGCTGAAAATTATTGAGCTTCAAATGTCTTCTATGTCTGCCGGGCCTTCTATCAACACATTTTAAAATACATAATTATCCTTTTGATAAGGAAATACCTTTTAATCCAATGAACTGTATCATACACAAAGCCCACAGTGGGGTTAAGTTGTGTATTAGGGAATAATATCTGACTTTGGACTTTTGCACAACAGCTGCTTGAAATACATTTCCAAGGGTTTGAGACTTTTGCTAAATATACTGTACCTATTAGTGTAGATTTTCTTCTTCTTGCTTTTAATAATTGTTTTTCGATTTTAACATAGAACAAAAACCTGTATTATTCAGACACCAAACGTAGTATTTACTTTTGAATTAGTTTTGGCCCCGAAAAGAACAATAACAATTCAGTAATTCAAACTTCCATTTAGTCGATGTTCCCACAGTGTTTTATTAATACTCTTGGAACCATTTTTTCACTCAAATACCAAAAATACTTTGGCCTCTAAATATTTTTACATATAGGTGTTAAGTTAGTATGGTTTATTTTTTTTTTTTGAGTAAGTAATTGCATTATGTTGTATCCTAACAGAGTCTTCGTCAGGTCCAAGTACTTTAGTCCCCAGTGGTCCAGTGGAGCTCCACAGTGGCCAAAATTATGGCCGAGCACAAGGTGAATCTCTCTCTCTCTATTATTCAGATACCAAACGTAGTATTTACTTTTGAATTAGTTTTGGCCCCGAAAAGAAAAATAAGAATTCAGTGATTCAAACTTCCATTTAGTCGATGTTCCCACAGTGTTTTATGACAGAGGAGAATACTCTTGGAACCATTTTCTCCCCAAATACTTGTTTAGATTTCTTTAGTCCAGATAAGCAAAAGTGACCTTGGATCATTATTGAACCACAACAGTGCAATTGGCCTCTAAATATTTTTACATATAGGTGTTATTTCTTATTATTATGTTGTATCCTAACAGAGTCTTCGTCAGGTCCAAGTAATTCAGCCACCAGTGGTTATGGCCATCCACGACGAGCACAAGGTGAACCTCTCTCTCTCGCTCTCTCTAGGTGTTAAGTTAGTATGGTTTATTTAATTTTTTTTGAGTAAGTAATTGCATTATGTTGTATCCTAAAAGAGTCTTCGTCAGGTCCATGTACTTCAGTCCCCAGTGGTCCAGTGGAGCTCCACAGTGGCCAAAATTATGGCCGAGCACAAGGTGAATCTCTCTCTCTCTCTATCTATCTCTCTATCTATCTATCTATCTATCTATCTATCTATCTATCTATCTATCTATCTATCTATATATATATATATATATATATATAGATATATATATATATATATATATATATATATATATATATCTCTATCACCTGTTAAGAGTTGTCACTGTTTGTTTGAAACAGAATGTATCAATGAACATAAAGGGACCGTTTGAATGCTTTATCTTTTCGTTTTTGTCAAGATCTTTCTGAATTATCCATCAAAAATATTTGAAGAACAATTCTATTCTACTGTTCTTTCAAATATATAAATCTGTGTCACATGCACAACCATTTTTCTTCTTATAGCCACACTGTACAAGACGGTCGTCAGCGGAAAAACCTTTGATACCCACCTGAAGCTGATGGAGAAAGTGAAGAAAAGCGTTCAGAATAAAATCCGGCATTGTGAAGGCAATGAGGATAACCAGATCACTTTTGTCTTCTGTCCGATCAGTTCACGCATTGCGTCAGATGTTGAGGCAGCCCTGTCTGATGTTAAAGGTAAGGGAAGGATTTTTCAGCCCGTTCATATTGAAATGGAATATTGCATTGGATTTAGATAATCAAAGTTTAGTCATCAACATATTGATGTGTTGGACAACAGAGAATCCTTTGGTAACTCTCATTCTCCCTTCTCTCTTTTGGTGTCCTCAGATGATAAACCTGTCATTCTGGTGTTGATGCACCACACACGCGAGGTCAAGCCCACATCATCTATGAGAACGTGGAATGATGACACTAGAGTTGCGTTGTATGTCAACGTTTTCTACCATGAGACGATTGGATTACTGAAGTGTGATCGAAATGATGCTGCCGTCACTGAGATACAAACCAAATTACTGGAGAGCTTCATCCAGAGAAGTAAAGATACCAGTGGAAATGCCCTGGGTGTGGGTGCTGACGTTACCAGTAATAAATCAAATAGTTCCTGGTCATTATTTAATAGATAGTTATGGTATTCCTTCAGTTCGTGCAATGGATTGCATCAACAGCAAAAGATAAAACACATTGCAGAAATCATCTCAGCTCCTGATTATAGTCTAATGATAATTGTCTTCTCACGGGTGTAAATCGTTAAAGAGTTCTCTGCACATGTTCTGCGCGGTAAATTTTGTAACTTGTGCTTTGTCAATTCTTCAACGCTCAATTATCGGTCAGATTTTATAGATTTAATATGTCCAAGAATCTGTTCTCCAGTTGCTACTGTTTCTGTATATATTAGGACTTAAATTAAGTGATAGGAGTTTCACAAAGCTCAGTAACTGGCCAAAGGATGATCTTTGTCAATTAATGCAAAAATAAAGATTAAATAAAAACATGTTTGCTTCAAAGCATGACTGTGCAGTTTTGCTGTCCCTTATTATATAATCGTGTTGTAGAAAGTGTATGTAAGGTGCGATGATTAATATACCTGATACTCTCAATAAAATGCTATTATGTGTGTAATCATATAGTCTGCTGTCCTTTTTTATGGCATTGTAATTATGATTATAAACCATGAATTACTTGAAACTTAGCACATTCAACCACACCCCCCATGTATTTTGTGTCAAAATATTTGGGAACAGTAGCATTCAGACCAATCAACTCAACTGCACCAAAGTGTCTAAAATACAGATGTAATGTTTTGACGGACAATATTTCATATGCAGTAATTATAGATGAATCTTTTGTGTTGAATTTTTCAAAATAAAATTTCAGTCCAACCAAATGAGTTACATTTTTAGACACCACAACTTAATTGAATTCTTCAAGTCAAAAATCACTTTTAGTGCTAAACATTCGCTAGGTCAAGAGCCCGATGCTTTTATTCTGGAAAGAGAAAAGCTATTTTCCTCTGAAAAACCAGGCCGGAAGTTGGACATTGTTTACAAACTGCTTCCAGTCGGCATTCCAAGTTAGCGCGTGTGGTGTTATTTTTCCGTTATTTATTTAGACGAATATTTCCGACAGACTGCCACCAACGAGCTTTCTGCACCAACAATGCAATGACAAGTTACCAAAAATGATATTCCGGTTAGTGTCGCTAATTTGGTGCACAACAGTTGGCTAACTGTTAGCTAGCTCAACAGATAACTTACTGCATGGCTGTGTGATTACTTTTAACAGCGGTTAGCTACAGGGAGGAAAATAATGTCTGTACTTAGAAGCTTCTCGTCGGTAACTATCCCGAAGAGAGTTTTAGGCTACTTCTATCTGTTTTGCAGCCAGGTTAGCTGTAGTTAAGTTAGCTTGTTATGTCTCTGCAACTAGCCAGCTGTTAGCTAAAGTTTGTCACACTTCGTTGTGTGTCATGCTCCTCGGTCGCGTTCTGTTGAGACCGATTATTAGATCGACGTGTTCCAAAATCATTCGTTTACAGAGTTGCTTTGCTGTCAATGAAATCCCACTCCGGAGGCTGCATCCCACATCCACCAGTCACTGTTGTAACGTCACCGCGCTGAAGCTGTCTGCACACGTGCTCCGACTAAAGGTAATGAAATGAAAGTCTTTAAAAGAAAGAAACAGTGCAATATGATGATGGTTGATGGTCGTTCCTCTTTGTTTTAGTCCTGTCTGTATCAGCGAACAGTGTGTGACATGCAGCCAGCCAGTGTCTCCTATGGCAAAGAGACCACACCTGCCTCAGATGATGGTGATGATGAGGAGGAGGAGGAGGGTGGTGGTGGTGAAGAAGCTGTGATTAGAGAGGAGAGTGGGACAGAAGATAAGGCGTGGAAGAAGATGACTCCATGTCAGGTGGATGCAGTCACTGTGGAGGTCCCACAAAACACCAGAGCCTCCACAGAGCCGGGTGAGTACAACTGACTGCCTGAGTTTGCCAAAATTGAATTTGAACTAGTTGACTTGGGTAAGCTCGGAAAAACCCAACTTACGCAGTGCCTCTTTGTACCGGATGGATGGATGGAGGTTATAAAAGCTCTACAACACCTTCCTGATTATAACAATTTGTGTGCAATTAAAGTCCAAGAAGACTGTGTGCTATTATTACATCTTTAATACTCCTGTTCAGAATTGCTACATTAGATGTAAATGCTATTGTGCAGTATGTTAAAGTAAAATAATAAATACAAGCATTGTCCATTTTCTCACTGGACATTTCAAATGAGTTGCAATGTGATGGAGAAAGATTTACATTTAATTAGTCTATTCAATTACTGTATTACTGTGTTACTTTATTACCTGGCGTCATGTGGAAATGTTCCCATATAATTCTCATTTATTCTCCTCTCTGTTTATCCTCATTAATGTGCCTATCACATAGTTTAGCTGCAAAACTCTCATAACTCAATAAACCAGTGAGGTTTGAAGCTTTAGACGTCATCAGCATGCATTATCTTGACCAAAGACAACAATTTTACTTAAATCATGTTTGCATGTAGCTTCAGTTTAACACATTTATTATGTTGCTCCGGCCAATATTTTCCTGTTTCAAGTGTACAGAAGTGTCACTGAAGGATCTGTCACGCCTGTTTGTTATACTGTAATTTATCTCTCAAGCAGGATCAAGCGAGAGGCAGATGAGGAGGAAGATGAAGAGGGCGAGGCAGAAATTGAAGAAGAAACAGCTCAAGTCGGCCGATACTTTGGATACTTTAATGTCTGAGCTTCCGTTTTCTGTGACCAGCCCCACCACATGGAAAGAGCTTGCATGTATGTATGATCTTAATATTATGTTTGGATGAACTCTAGAATTCACTTTTCTTTTTTTTTTTTTTTATATATAAAGTTTGCTCGCCCCTTGTTCTCTAGTTTCCAGCTCAGAGTCGACCCAGAAAGAGAGGAAGAGGAAGAGAGGAGGGCGAGTGGACAGTGAAGAGGACGCAGAGAAGAAGAAGAAAAAGAAAGAGAGCCAACGACCCAACTACTTTGTCTCCATCCCCATCACCAACACACAGGTGATGAATTGCTGGTCTCTTCACTTTGCTGTACTTTAAGGATCATGCTGAAGTTTGTGCACATTGTTTCCCATTTATTACAAAATTACAGATACTTCTCTATATCTAAGCTTTGCCAGTTCATTTTCAGTTCATCAACCTAATTATGAATCGCGTGATTGTCTCACTTCTAATAAGTAGCTTCCAAATTCCCAATATCATTCATGGTTGCAACTCAACCACCTGCTCAAAAGACTTTACAAAAAAATGTGTGCTTCCATAATCATTGTGATGGATTATCTGTATCATAAGCATGTTTCAAGTCTTTCAGGTTTATCTCCACACTGCTAAAATATATGGAAATATGTGGATGCATGGGAGGTTGTAAAAACAGCATTCAAAGTGTAAAGATATGATTTGGACAGTCAGCAGTCATTTGCTAAAGATTTATAGTAAATTGACCAAAACATACAAAGACGCTGGTGTCGTCCTTCATGAAAAACATCCTTGTGGTTTGCTAAACTATACTAGAGGAGATAAGAGAACCAGAAACCCTTTAAATGATCTGTTACTTTGATCTGTTCTCTCCAGACTTTTGATGAATTTAGTGTCTGACACTTGGTCATGGTCAGTGTAGCTCGATCTATAATGGATAAAAACTCTGAATTCAGGTCAATTACCTGACAGACGATGACTCTGAAATCCTAATGTGGGGTAGGACGAGAGACAGAGAACAGCCAGTTCATGTGTGTGACACCGTCTGCCGGCTGCTGCTAATTAAATGTATCCAACAACAGATCAGTTCAGCTGTGAGCGAGGTCCAGGAGGCGGTGCTTCAGCAGGAGCCCCGATTGGCCAAAGCCATGCTCCCCGTCCCAACTCTCCACATCACGCTGTTAGTCACTCATCTCGCCAGTCAGGAGCAAGTAGACCTGTGAGTGGACGCACACACATGAACACAAACATACAAACAAACCCAGCATACACACAGTATATTGAAACGTCTAACTGAAGAGGAAAATGTATCCCGTAATTTGCAGAAATCCTACATTATGAAGAGTGGTGTGCACCAAATTGCTTATAATTAGAGCCCTAATTTCACAAGCACAACAACATGAACACGTGTCGTTACTTGAATGTTAAACAGTCCATCAACTGGTGAGCTGTCAGAAAACAAAACGGTTCAAAGTTCAGATAGTCAAACAAAATGTAATCCAATACCGCTGCTAGTGTATCAATACATGTGATTGCAGACCACCATGTATATATTGCATTATTGATTTGTCCCCCTCTTTATGTACACACGCATGCATATGATTACTGACACAGACCTCATTACAGAAAATCTGATCCCAGTTTATGATGACATTTAGGATTGTCAGTATTACAGAAACGTATGTTATTTTAGGTAAGAAATGTAGCTTTTACAGAACCGTCCTAATTAAGAGAATCCCAAGTTAGGAATCCTAAATTAGGGCGACATAGAGCCAGCACATGTCAGCAGCACTGTTGTTAGATCTGTATGGCAATGAAGATGGGGAACAATACAAACACACACAATGATTGGAAGGCTACTAAAACCATTTAATGACGCTATTATATATATTAAACTACAAAGGTTTCCTCTCCTCCATCGATATGATTAGTGCTCAGACACAGTGACGAGTGAGAGCCGTTGATTTTATGAACGACCGGTACATTCTAATTAGATACAGGCACGACCGGACGAGTGGCAATTAAAGAATCAAATGTACAGTTCTAGTTAGGATGAGAGGTCTGAGATAGGATAATTGCAAAAGGCATTGGATTTATTAATCTAAAAATACGGCCGCAATTGGTATTAAAATGTCTTAAATCAGCCTTTAAAAGGTCGTAAAAATGTGAGAAGTAGGGTTTTTGAGACCTTTTTCTGACCTAACAATTTTAAAATGTGTCAAACAAAACACAATCCACACAAGTCAAATGAGGGAGTAGGAGACTTATTCCGCACAATGTTGGTGAACCGCACTCAGTTCCAACAAGACAGCCTACATCGGCAGGTTAAACTTTGGATTTTGTACAATTGGTGTTAAATTCTTCAGCGTTAAGCTGCAGGAACGCTGGATAGGAACCGGTAATGAGTTTAGGAAGTGCTTTTATAGTAGGAAGATAGATTTTCTCCTTCCTTTGAAACATTAAGATAAGACGAGCCGTTTAAGCTGTTTTTCTGTGCTGCACATTGACTAATCGTTGTGTCTGTTCTGTAATTTAGGACAGAGTAGAATGAATCCTCTTTTTTTTTTTGTCCTAGTCTCTCCATTTTCCTTATTGCTCCCCCCAGAATATAACACACTACAGCTAAAATACTGAACTTCAATCAATCAGAGTATCCCGCAAATGAGTTGCCTGCCACAGTCTGATTTCCCATTCAGTCTCTGGGACCATGTACATTGTCACAACACCAGAAACAAGGTCTGGCTCACGTTTGTTTTGTACAGACATAAATTACTGCTCGAAGACGGGGATGCAGAGTTCTGCAGTGACTAATTACCAACAGCTCCTGTCTTATCTCTTCCTCTCAGTACTTTCAGGAAAACCTGTTTATGCCTAGAAATGTTTTAGGTTTAGATTCCTCTGATGAAACACTGCTGAAGGAGGACAGTGCCCGAGGATAGAATGTAGTCTGAGGCTTTTATTACTATTAATAATCAGAATAAGACTGCCTCCTTTAGACTTCACACGTTTCATTCCTTTACATTGCAATATCCCCGCCAAAAAATTGTGATGTGAATGGTCATATTGTCCCACTTAAATTAATCATCTCATTGCGTGTATTTTTAATGCTATAATCGCCCGTATAAAGACAGAAAGTACGAACCAAAGTGGTGTCTCTATTGAGGAAAAATGCGACCAATTTCTAGTATTTTAGGTAAACTAGAAGAACTGTGAAATACTAATTCCCACGTTGAATATGTGGATAAATTTCATATTGTGAAGTTGTCATCCTAACATTTCACGACCAGGTTTTAAAGACACAACTCAATGCAGCTCTGGAACGTGTCGGCCATGTTTATGTGGCGATACGGATGCTTAATCTGCGTCACGCAGAAGATTGTGTCATTAGTAATCACTAGATTTACTCGTTATGTAATATGAGAGGGAGGGAGAGAGAGGATTAAGTTGTGAATTGGTGAGTGTGTGTGTGTGTGTGTGTGTGTGTGTTGTGTGTGTGTAAATTCATGTGTATATTTCCTTTTAGGGCGGCAACTGTGCTGGCTCAGTTCGAGCTGTCATTGGCTGAGCTGCTGGGTGGGCGGGACCTGGTGCTGCCCTTCTCAGGGATCGGTCACTTCAGGAAGGAGGTGGTGTTTGTTGGGCTGGCCCCCGGAGAACACAGACACACACTGGACAGCGTGGCAGGTCAGTGTCACTATATTACATTTTGTTCATCATAGCAGTTTTTCTAAGTGCTACTCGTGCTGTACATTACTAAGGGGAAGCATTTCATCGCAGGATGTTAATGTGATACGGTACTTTCTCTTTTGTGTCCCGGTGGAGGGACGTCTGAAGTCGGGGTCAGCTGAGGACTGCAGCTGGTTGGAGGATTTGTAGTCTTTGTTATGGATGCTCGCTGACGTGGGGGCTTTGCTATGGGAGGTCACAGATTAGACCGCTTTAAGGGAGCGTGGGGTATAATCTGGGGGTTGTCGGTGGTAAAGTGAGTGGGCTAACTCGCATTAAAAGTTCATAGGCGGTCCAAGCCTGCCTGTTCTTGTGGAGATGCGTTAATGTGATCTTGTGGGGAGCAGGTAGAATGGTTTGACCTTACATGTGGCCCTTCAGTCGGGTCCTGCACTATAATATAACACCGTAAGAACATAATGGATGTCGACGGATGTAAGCTCTAGTTCTTGATAGTCAACCACTTGCACTCATTTGATATTGAGTGTAACGACAATCTCTTTGTGTAAGTGGATCTGGACAAGTTATATTGTATTTGCATGATTTTCTGCGTGTGTGTTTGTGTGTGCCTGCATACTATTCACACACACACACACACACACACACACACACATCTGGGGTTGTGCATGTGACATGCATTCATTCATCTGATTACGTCTGTCATTTTCTATCTGAAGTGTGGGGGTGTGTGCAGAAGCATTTATGTGTGTTTTTGTGTTGTGCCTTTGGCAAAAACACTAATCTAACATTTCTAAGAGGATTCTGTGCTCTTGCAACACCAACACACACACACACACACACACACACACACACACACATAATTGCTTAATAAGAAATATGCAGGCAGGGATTTGTAAAAGTAGACGCATGCTTTTCTGTGCACAGGCTCAACAGGAAATGTCCCAGCCGCTCATCCAGTGTCTTAACTGCTCAGACAAATCCCAAAAGGCATTTCATCTCGAGGCTTGATATGAATAGTAAACGCAGTAAATTAATCTTTTGAAGAGAAAGAGACACAAGGGCCGAGGTTGTACGTAATGACCACAGCTATCAGGTTCAGTTCAATCTTAAAAAGTCTAAACTCATTCTATGAGGCAGTAGTGAGGTGCTTTTCATACTAAATAAACAGAAGTGTGTGGTAGTGATAGATCTTCTTCTTGCTTAGACGTTCAACATGCAGCATAAAAAGGGTTAAAGTCTGGATCTATCCCATCAAGCTGTGCCTCTTAGCTTGACATAAACACAGGCAGACCCTCCATAATTGACCCAACCAAACACAATCATCTCTAACCCTTGAGTGATGGAGTGCGAGCTGCAGCAAATGTGAAGTGTGTTGAGAAAACTATTAATAGGAACCAGTTTTGCTCAATTGCTGATTTCATCTTGACGTTTGTGCGGTGACATTTTGCCTCTACATGGCCGTAGTTGGGCTTTAAAACAGCCCCCCAAAAACACAGCAACACATCTGTATAGTCTCATTCTGAACACCTGTATGACCCGCTAAACAGAGGCAGCATGTCGACACTTTGAAAACGCTTGTCATAAAGAACGGTGCCAAGTAGTTCCAGATTTTTTTAAACGGCAACATCAGAAGATAAAAGCCTGTATTGTTACCCTTGGAAAAGCAATATAAGGATAAGGCATGAAATCGGACTCTCCTGTCCTCTCGCCTGCTCCTTCCACCACTCTTATTGATTATCTACTAACCTTTCTCTCCCTGTAGAGCTGCTCTACTAAAAATACCTCCATGGTTTCCCTCTGAACCTCATCAGCTGGTGTGTGCGTCTTTGTTTGTGTGTGTTTGTCCTTGCAGGTCGTCTAGTGTATGTGTTCATGTCATAATGTTCAAATGATATGCGAGTAAAGAGCCTCTGACACACCTTCTCTGCCATCTATGTCTGCGCTGTTTGTGTCAACTGACATAATACCTGACGGTCCTCCTTTGGTTGCTTATATGACTTTCTGTTGTGTTTGTGTGTTTGCAGATTTGTTGCGGAGCCATTTTGAGGAGCAGGGTCTTCTGCAAGAAGGCAATTGTGGGTTTGAACCCCACCTCACCATTATGAAGCTGTCCAGAGCATCCAAACTACGATCCCAGGTATACACACATGTGCCGACACACGCGTACACAAACTAAGCTTGTATAGTGATAGAGATGCTCAGCAAAGTAGCATGTATACATCATGATTATCAGTCCAACATACATTTTACTGCCAATATTTAACTGATTGTAATGTTTTTTTTTAATTATCTTCTCCAGGTTTGTAGCTTAATTCTTGTATCAAGCTATTTTTTAAACTGTAGGCGTGTCGGAGAAGCTTTCTTACTTTCTAGTGTAAGAGAAATACAGAGTGCCGCTCCCCACTGGGCTTCTGGGAAGTTCTTGCATTGTGCACATTAGAAAACAATTAATTGATTTTACTATAAACTACTTGAACTGTAAAACCAAGTTGTGATTTAAGTCACCGAACAAAAAACCCATTATATTCAACAATTTCTGTAGTTGCATAATAAATTCATTTTCATGAATAAATAAGAGCATAAAGTTGCTCTGGCACAGCATGGTTTTGTTTTTAATGGATCATGTCAACATAGATTTGCATCGTGTTACTTCCTCCAATTAAGCGTGCATACGCAGTCACAGTGCCAAATTATTGTTCCAGACCAAAAAACTACTATTGTGAACAACACGCCTGCTGTGGTGTTTTAAAAGAAACTGAATGTATAAGATTTTAAGGTTTTATGGTTTCTGAACCGTTATATTTGGGTGGATTAGGGGGAGAATTACACAGAAGTAGGAGAAAGGTATGTGGAGAAGGGAAACAGAAAATGGCGGAGTGATTGAGAGAATGGGTATGAAATGGATAAAGATGTAACTTAGAGGTGAGGGGGGGGGAGAGATAAGCACAAACAAGCAGCGGTCAGGAGGGGAGAGACACAGGAAGGAGAGCATCTATCTTTTTTGTTTTGTCCTTTGACACCTGTTGACATTGTATCCTGACTGGCGTCTGCTGGGCGGCTTCTTTTCCTCCCCAGGCCGTGTGTTTATATGTGTGTGTGTGTGTGTGTGTGTGTGTGTGTGTGTGATGAACATGCCATTAACAGTATTTTCCCTTTGTGTCTCTCAGGGTATAAAGCGTGTGGACCCGGCTCTCTACTCCAACTATACAAACAAGTAGGTGCTTGTTCTGTCGTGTAACCATTCAGACATCCAAGCACACCGACCAGTGCAGAGGACATTATTTGTCCATTCTTCATGCTTTAGATGTAATAACAACAAACAGGAAAGACCTACTGCACTGCTTGCATGAATCCAATTTTAACTATTTCTTTTGAATCAATTTTGTGAATCACTGGTGTTTAAAAATTCTTCAAGACCCTATGATTGTCTTTGCACTTTAAATGTACCTCACTTTTATTTGCATAACAGTAATGCATAATGTTTGTATTATTCTTTTCTTTCTGTCTGTCTCACACTCAGGTTTTTTGGAGACCAGACAGTTGAGCGGGTGGATCTTTGTTCCATGTTGAAAAAGAAGCAACAAGATGGATATTACCACACTGAGACGTCACTACAACTTGGTTAGTACGCACACACACACACACACACACACACACACGCACACACACAGACGTGTGTACGCCGTATTTGGCTATCAGGTGCGCTATCGACCCCCAGAGGGCGCTCTCTGCTCACATAGAGAACAATCAGTTTCTGTTGTTTTCTGTTGCAGTGGGGCAAGATTGGCATATTTTGGGGAAATATGTTGCTGTAATTGTTGTGTGTTGTATTTCCTGCCAATGATGTTGGATGACAGATAAGATACTTCAAAGTTGTGTACATTTGTAAATAACTTAGGGTAGGTTGTTGACTGTTTGCATACCAGTCAACAAAGGTGGGAGTGCTTGTTGTGTGCCTGGGGGGGTGAGTTTTAAAATAAGTATATAAAACAACGCCATCAAACTCAAATGTGCTTATCAGAAGCTAAAAGAGAAGCAAGCTGGTCTAATCACACAGCATGGGGATACTCAAGAGCTCATTTCCATTAAATCATGGCTGCCCGGTTCTTTCAACAGTTGCCAGCGTTGTTGAATAGCAGCTCTATAATGGCTGCTGAATGAATGTGATGCTCATGGGCCTGAAGTTGTGGCCGTAATTAATTCAAATGAATGTGAGTGGAACGGGTTTATGTTCTGATGTGCGTTTCCTGAGGTCTAGTAGTGAAGCGTGGAGATAATGGTTTACTTTTTGTCACATATTGACGTTGACCCAGTAGATGTTGTTGCTGTGTCGCTCCACATGAACTCCAGATGGCGCTGTCGACCGCTGTCGGACTTGGGTTGAAGCCAGACGGGCGATCTTAAAGTGCTCTCTAAAGGAAAGATGATTGATATTATGAATGTATCAGTCACAATCTGGTTTCAAACAGCATCTCGTCCAGTTTGGCCAACGCGGAATCAACAGGGATGTGAGATGCAACAAGTGCTGGTGCTTTGTGACTGTCGTAAGCCAACATCGATTGACGGTGATGAAGGCAAAATGCAATATCTACTGTTTCCTAATGAGACGTGTCTGGAGGAGATGCAAAAATCATTGTTTGTAATCACATTTTAATCATTAAACTGCTTTGTTGCGATTCAAATAGGAACGTGGAAGTAGAATATTGAACATAAGAAGGAAACATTGTGGCTTTTCTGAGGCTGCACAGTTACATCATCTATTAAAACCTAAAGACTCTCTGCTCACAGTTCAATAGCTTATTGTGTGTGTAACACGGTGCCCACAGACTGGAGGCAATAGTGGTGTTAGAAGACGGGAACCATGCTTTTGAACTACTAGCTAGCTTAGTCTGTGGTCAGTCTATGGGTTAAATTCAAATGTACCAAAACAAATAAATACTTTTATACTACCTTTTAGCCAAAATAAACTTTGATGTTGTGCTATTATGACTTCAATTCAATTAAATTCAAATATATTTTGTATAGCCCAAAATCACAAATTACAAATTTGCCTCAGAGGGCTTTACAATATATACACATGACATCCTCTTGTCCCGGAACCCTCACATCACTTGAGTACAAAAAATTATATATATATATATATATTTTTTTTTTCACTTTTTCTCTGTCAGCAAAAAAAAAAAAAAAAAAAGATGTTTCCAGTTGCTGTTTATTGGTCGCCACCTCAGCCACATTGGTTTCATTCTTTATACTCCAGAGCTGCTTCTTGCTTAACATTCTATTCAAGGGTGCGTTTGCTCAGTACAATCCATGTGAAACATCATCTGTATTTCATGTGTTGTAAAGCCACGTTTTAAAGAAGTCTTCAATGTACTCACAATCCATGTATATGTCAAATGTAGAGTAACCTATGAAGAGCTGCTTTTCTATGACTGTTGTGTTAAAGTATCTCATAATTTAGACTTTCTATAGCAACTGGAAAAATCTGGTCAGTGTTATGGTTACAGATGGACGCACCAAAAGTTTTTCTTTTTTTTTCTTTTTTTTTTGCTGGTGGAAAAAAAATAAAATAAAAAAAAATAAAAATTATTAGAATTATTATTATTTATTTTGTGGGTGGATTTTTTCATTTTTTTTTGTGAATTACATTTTTTTTTTTTTTTTTAGTGATCCTATTTTATTTTATTTTTTGTGAATTACATTTTTTCATTTTTTTTTTTTAAGTTACCTGTACTATTCATTTTTTTTTTAAGTGATCTTTTTTTTTTTTTTTGCTGGCGGGAATGGGCTCACATGCAGCCAGCGCAAACCACAGCGCCGGGGGTCTGATTCCCTCGGACTGCCGCGACTCCCAGCCAGATCAGCAACACTTTCTGTTGTAGCCTGTTACACAGGTGAGACCCAGAGCTCCAACAGCCAACTGTGACTTCTGGCGCTGCGGTTTGTATTAGCTGAATGCTAGTTGCCACAGCTAACCGCTAACTGAAGGTCTGTCTCTTGGAGCGGCGTCCGCTTTCCTCCCGATATATTGGTAAATACAACAAAAACATAAAGATCATGCTGAACGTGCCATTTTTAATCTTATTCAGGAAAACGGGGTTTATGTGCATTTGTGTCTCCCAGGATTACCACCACTATCCACAAACGCATGAATACATTATCACACTGTAACGGGATTAGCGTACACCTCCAAGTACGCATAAGCCACTTGACAGGGACTCTGAAGATCCCACTGTGAAGGAGCTGCACTGATTGCCGTGCGTGTGAGAGAGCGAAGGAGGCTGTCAGCATGGGTGGAACGAGGCTGTCACAATGTTTTGTGGATCACTGAGCTGTCTGTGAGAGACAAAGAGCCACAGTGTGTATGTGTGTGTGTGTGTGTGTGTGTGGGAGTGAGCGACAGAGCAGGAGGATGTTTACCTCACACTTCTTAAGTGTTTTTCATAACAATATACATATATATGTTGAAATGCATGAAAGGTCAAACTGAGCAGTGCATCCAGTTCTCTGATATTGTTATGGCTCTGTGGAGGCTTTCTTGTGTTTTTAGCAGCACTAGACCAGATCATATTTGGTTAAAACAGATCCGTGATGTTTGTTCTCAGCGTTTGCTGGAATGTATGTAATACAGCGCATTTTATGTGGAGTGAGCACGGCGCCAGAGACAATTTGGCCTTGTGTGCTCCAATTAATTTGGCTTGCTGGCAACACACCAGTCATGATTTAGTTTGAATGAAATATCCACTGTTTGCTCCTGGTGTTCTTCACCACTGAACCGGCTCTAAAACACATATTTTCTTTTTAAATGAGTGCCATGAGGTGTTATGCTAATGTCAAATAGTGGTTTTGGAAAAGTAAATATTTTGGACGTTAAGAAGTAACTGATGAATATTTAAAGACACTTTAAACAAACTTCAAAGTGTTGAGAATGGAATGTGGAGTTGTGTTACCTTGTAGGGCTTTGGTTGTACTGTTCAGTAACTTTGTCGACAGAGACTGTGTACGTTTTTAGAAGAACTTCCACCATTTTGTTCTGGTATAATTAGTTGCTGATAATTGCTCATGTTTGCAACCGTAGATAGATATTGTTGTGTTAAGAGGTTTTCTAAAGTGAGTCTGGCCAGATTTTTAGGACACAAACACTACCGCCTTTGTCCACAGGGGCCGCCAAAATCAACACAAAATGAAACCTTTTAAATTGGAAAGTAACTTTTTGCACCCTTATTATTGGGAAAAACTGGCACTGCTGGTTTAGCCAGATGTACTGCACGAGTTAGGCTACCTTCCGCAGTTGTTGACTGAATATGTCCTCAAACTAGCATGGACAACTTCCAAAGCATACAGTGTTTTTTAGATTGATGAAGACATTTTTTCATGAATGGGAAACAGCAACTGGATGGAAGGTGGGAAAACACAATCAATCACAAAACCTACGTTTTAAGAATGACAGAGCCGTAAATGTATGTAGAATAAAGCCATGATGAGCAGTACTTTAGCCTCACTGACAAAAGACTTATTGTTGAATGTAGACCTTGATGGAGCGGGTAATAAAGATTTATCAAGCTGTGTAAATTCCACCAGAAAAGGTCATATCTCTCGGTTAGTTATTGCCGGGTTTGTCCTCCTCCGCGTCCTTGTTCGTCACACCGAGGTTCAGAGTGCTTTTTCTGGTGGAGCACACTGGTCGGTGTCTGATTATGCCTGTATATGTTAATCCTATAATCCACTGTACAACATAATCCACAACAGAGCCTGTGATACACAACCTACGGTATCATTGGATGAGGGGGAGGGGCCAGAACATATGGATGGTGAAAAAAAAACACGACGGGAGGTTTTGGGATTTTCTCATCAAAGTTCATCATCCTTAAAATGTTGACACTAGTGGATTTGGCGACACCTGTGGCTAACGTGGTAACGGCAAAAACTCGTGTTTTAGCATGAACAGCAAAGTAGTAAATCAGTAAATCAGAATCACAAACAGTCAGCCTGGATCACATGCTGCATCACGACGCCGTCTTGTGAAACAATGAGCTGAAGCTGAACTAAAAAGCCACACTGTGTGGTTGTGTCTCTCTCTCTCTCTCTCCTCTGCTCTAAGTACTGAGGAAAGAAATAGCATGAAATATTGTGGTGCCGCTTCTGTTCAGAGAGATGGATGAAAGTTTATACGTCGGAACAAAAACACACTTAAGTCTCATCTCATTCTGATCCCACGCGCTGCTTTAATGTAAGCAAAAAGAATGGAGGTAATAAAAGGAGCGCGTGTTTGTGAGATAGATAATACATCCGCGGCTGTGATGACAAAGTCTCCTCACTTCTAAGGGACTTCTGGGTAATGTTTAAACGCCATTCAGTTAGCAGGAAAACGTTTTCTCTGGAAAGCCAGTCGGTAGTTGAAAGGCCAAAAACAATTTGAGAGATTAACTGGAAAATGCCGTGTCATGAGTAACTCGACTCGTTTGTGTTCTTACACAAACGGCCGGTGTGACATTTCCAGCTGATCTGTAAAGTGGAGATCATTATTTTTCCCGGTAGACCAGTAGGTGCAGCTCCTGTCATGGCCTTTGGTATTCACAGTATAGCATTAACACACGCATAAATATGTGCACACCAACACAAACAACGAGCACTCGAACAGCATCCCAGAAAGATGAAGGTGGTTTGTTGCTCCGTGACCTTTTGGTATTTTTATCGAGATACGGTCGCTCACTTCTGTACGGACTGTGCTGCTCGGCTGCTTCCTATACGGCGGGTCTTTGGCAGTTATCCGGTCGCCAGCCACGATGACGCAATTAGCTAATTTGCATTTAAGTGGGCTAATTTATTCCTGGATAAATATTAAACTGCCGCATTCGGAACACCAATATTCTAGCGGTTAATGGTTGTTGAGGCCTTCATTGTGACATGTGGTGTAAAAACTCGTTGAGGTAACACACACTAGACCACCGTAAATATAGGCTGAAAGCGTTGGCAGTAATAATGATGAAAATGCTGACGAGGGAAAGCATCTTGCGACCCAATTTGAACCATGAACATGAAGTATAAACCTGCACGGAGGGCTTTGTGGGGAGCTCCTTCTGCAGGACGGAGAACACGACTAAATATACATTTACTCTGTTCTTATGATATAAAAAGGACGATGCTCTCGATATTAAAAGAAACATGGCTCGGGTAATTGGATTAAATTGATGAAATGAATTTGATTAAAAAAACATCTGCGTGGAAAAATTGGATTTTAAAATGTGATTTCCAGTGCAAACACCGTAGAGTAACTGTTAATTATTGGGACATTGCAGCTCATTTCCCCCCCTTTTTCTCTTCACTTTGCATTAACAGCGTGTCGTTGTTATATTAGGAGCTCTATTACTGTAAACAGCAGAGATCAGTGTCCTTTTTCAGCAGGAAGTACAACAACTTTAGGATGCATTGGGACAGAAATTGCACACATGCATCTTAAACCACAGAGGCGTTACGAATGTTTGTTTGATGATAGCAGCACAGCGTTTTAACACGCTTGAGCCGGACGTCATTTCATAGCTTCAAAAGAAAATGCTCTTCAAGGGGAAGAAATATTAACGGTAGTTTACCAGGCGTAGAGCTATTTTTATATCTAGAAGTCTGTGTCATTGGTTGGCCTGGTGTAGGTTAAGTCTTATCATTTATGATGTGATAACGAGAGTCAGAGATTTTTCCCACTTAGTGAAAAAGAACCTAAATGTCAACGAACAGTCTGCAAAGCCTCCGTCACTGGCATGAACATCTGCTGCACTAATACGATTGATTCAGCTAATTTAGAATAATTTATGCACAGCTTGTCTGGGTTTGCTGGTTAATAAGCCACTCAAAATACATAACACTGCCAAAGTTTTTTTTTTTTTTTAATTATATGTTTCCAAGGCTACCAATGTGGCGATTCATCCAACAATCCCAAGTCGGAAAACCGTGTTCCCGTCTTTCCCTTTCTGACGGCGTTGAGTGAATGTCGCATTAACTTTAAACTTCTCACACCTTGACTGCATTGGGCCGGCTGTGTCACACAGTGCTGCAGTCAGAGCTCGCAACATCTGCCCAACAACAGCCCCACAGGTGTGACATTTGCTTGTTTTTGTCTCGTGTCGTAGTGGAAGACGACCGCCGCAACATCTTGGAAGCAAAAGACAAAAATATCCCGGAGCATGGGTTGCCAGCAGCATCTGTACGACCCTGAATAATATTCGTAAAGCATTAAGAGCAAAGCCTGTGCATTGTAGGCTAGTGTCTTATGTCATGCTATCAAAATCTGCATTCAGTGCAGCAAGCAATAAGCACCTGACAAGGATAAGTAGCTGAGAGAGGAAAGGACCACAAGGGAAAAGGCTAAAAAAGAAGGGGACAACAGTGACTTAGCAGATAGGAGGGTGGAAGGATAAGTGGGAGAGATCGAAGAGGATAGAGCGTGGATTAAGTGAGATTAAACACAAATGATGAATGAGTATGGGGAGAGGAGAATAGGCTGGCAGGAGCAGTAGAATTAAACAGACAGACGAGCAGATAGGATGGCCAGACAAACGGCGAGAGAACATTGAGAGTCTGATTGAAGGTGACATTAAACAGACGAGGGACTCGAGGTCTGATATTAAAGGGAGGGCCGAGGAGGCCGACGTGGGTCACGGCAGACGGAGGAAGATTGGAGAAAGGTTTCGAAAGGAAGAACGGTCCCTCAGGTCATGACAATGAACCTAGAAGTACAACAAATATAAAAAACGAATCCTAAAAGTATCATTGTTCACAGTTTTCTGACTCCAATCCAATTAGAGGCTGTGTAAATATCGCAGAACCGCCTCGAGATCGTGGTAGAAATACAAACCCACAGCGGTCGTAACGGAGAAACCCCACAGCCGTAAACTGCATGATTGATTCGGAGGAGCTCTAACGACCTGAACAGCCGGGATGAGCAAATAGAAATACCACAGAGCAGCCGGTCACATTCACAGCAGCCAACTGAATGGATGGTTTGTTTACTGGCGTGTAAGAGAACATTGGCGGAGCATGAATGCATGTTCACCGAATCGGTTCAACGCAATAAACCAGTAAACGGCAAAAGCAAAGCCGGTAGTGTGCAAACAGGCTTTTAATGATGATACAGCTATAACTAAAATAAGACAGTTATTTAAGTTAACATTAAGACCAATTCATAATTCTTCTGTCTTGTATAATTTGTATGATGTAAAATGGGCCTTCTACTGATGGCCAGAGAAGAGCAGTTTGAACTATATGGAAGATTTTCTAAAGCTTTAACACACGTTACTGGCACTCAGAATGATGTTCAGTGTGTATGTGGTGATGCTGGATGGATAGACGAGCTGTGGTTTGATTTGTGTACATTTGGAAGACATGAATACATGACCAGGTATTGATACCGGCACTAAATCAATATCTTATGTCGTAAAAATGTAGACGGTGACTGTGTGGCTACGCCGGTTTAGTTGTTAATTATTCCACCGCCACATCTGGAGGAAAAACAAAAGTCTTGTAGAAATGCTCCACACAGTCTTAACAGTATTCACAGCACACTCACGGGTGCTTGTTGTTTGGTGCCGTGTGCAGCCCTTGCTGTTGTTTTGTGTGTGCATGTATAAGTATTACAATAAACAGTGAGGCATACTATCACCAGAGCAGACTGAAGTCCCTGTTATCTGCAACATACAGCTGGCTGTCTTGTGCTCTTTGTGTGCATAACCTGTCCTGTGACTAAGTACTGAGGCACTATGAGTTAACCTTCAGCCGAACAAAGTCAACACTGTTGCAGTGCTCGCTCTCGCTCTCTCTCTCTCAAGGCCTTTTATGAAAGTGTGCTGAATGTGGCTCTTAAATGTACTCATTGGTCTACTCTACTGGGTTGATTAGTGTTTTATAATTAAAACGTGCAGGAAACAAACGTGCACTAAAGTTAAAATATCCACAAATGACATGTTGGTTATGAAAGCGCTACTTGTTTCTGATGAATGTGTTTTGGATAATGAATATAACCTGATTCGCACCTATTTTAAAAAGCACAAATCGATTTAGATGTGTTCACGTACACATGTGGAAATAGTATAATTGACGCTCGATAGCAATTCGGCCTCGTCAGTGACGACACTCGAGCAACCTCAAATAGCAGTGGATGCATCTGCGTGTGAGAAGTGGCAGCTGTGAGCTGAATGCTGCTGTTGGAGACGGGCCTCCACTGTCTGCTCACACAGCTGAGCTCGCTGTGTAGAGCGCTGCATTGTACGGCGTGTGTGTGTGTGTGTGTGTGTGTGTGTGTGTGTGTGTGTGTGTGTGTGTGTGTGCTTTAACATCTCCCTCGCATCTTCACACTGACGTCTCCTCATCCTCCGTTTGTCATCCCTCGTCAACCCTGCAGAGCGGAGGTGCGTTCTAACGAGGCCTCCTCTTGAGGGCTTCTTGAAGCGTCCCTGGAATCGTTGGTGATTCGTTGTTTTACTCAAGGACTCTGGTGAAGGTCGATGTCGAGGGGGGGGGGCGTGAACCTTCTGGTAGAGGAGTGTCGCGCATCACCTTTCTACCTGCATCCTCATCCACATGAGGACGAGTTATTCTTCTACATTTGACATAGTGACCGATCCAGATGACTTTTTAGGTGCGTGCGTCTTCTCCACAATGGGGAAACTCCCTCACAAACAGCTATTGCTATCTTTTTGTAAATCAATTCAATCTCACAGACTGATGGTCTCTGTTGACTCTCAGTTAGTTCTCTCGCATCATAACTCCATTTCAGCGATGGCAGAAAAATGGATGAAGCTCAGCATCATTTTTCTTTAGCTCTCTGCTGTCAATGAAGCTTTCAATCAGCGCTAGCAGCTCGTGCTGCCAGACTAAACCCAGCTCCGACTCTGAGCGCTCGTTTTGAGGCCATTACATCACATCACAGTGAAGTGCTGAGCTGAGCGAGAGAGAGAGAGAGAAGGAAAGTCGGTCTCTTGTAGGCACCACAACATGTATTACATAAAAATGGCTCAGTTACTTTCATTATGCAAATAACCAAGCGATACTGCCAACGTGGCACAGCGGGATAAAGCCTCGATTGAGGTATGGTGATGAGAATGAGGGGAAAACTGCTGCTGACTAGTCGGTTATTTTTCGGAGTGTATGGCTGCACCAAAACACTGAATTATTCACCGTTTACTCATCACACTTTGCTGCTCCTGTGTGTTAACAAAGTGTGATGAGGAATGTCTGACACGCAGCATGATTAGACCAAACAAGGATTTATGAATGAACGCTATCACTCTTACTCTGATCCTCGTGTTCGGCTTGGGAATCCCGTATTTTAGGGGGTCAAAGGCGAGACTAGATTTAGCTTAACTAGATGGGCTATCAATAGATAATTGTGTGTTAATTAATGCACTTAAAATAGTCGAGGCTAAAGTTAAAATCCCAAAGATATATATAATGTAGTCTACGATGAGAGATACCTAAAGAATAACCTCTACACATATTTCAAAATACAGAACCAGAGCTCATTCAAGGCAGGTGGGATTTAAAGGCGATAACAGCCTGAACCAACCCAACCCAACCCCGTCCCGGTCAGGCTCAGTGAGGTTCAGGATGTGAATACCACACTGCAGTATCTATTATTCATTACATTTGCAGCATTTGTCGACTGCACTGCACAAGATAACAAAATAATATGAGACCTACTGAATCTAAATGTCAAACTGCTGACGGCGTGTCTCCATATTCCCTTGACCCTCACCCCTGACCTCCCGTCATCTTCACCACACTTGACCTATTTTTGATCAGGAATTTTAATAATTCTTTTTTCCTCTGTTCTTTGGGAATATTTGGCCGCCACCAAAGAACATTACAGGTCTCATAAATAACAAAGATACAAGCAGCAGGCAGCAGCTGCCGGCTTTATTCTACAACCATTATTCAAGCTAGGATAACGAGGGGAAGGTGGAGCCTGCAGCCCCCCCCCCCCTCCCCCTCTACACACACACACACACAGTAGCGTCCGCTGTCTCTTCATATATACTGCTCCCTTTTCCGCTTCCACACACACTTGCTACACTGGTGAGCATTGCTCACTGTGTCTCCGTCTTAAATATACATTTACTGAAGCTCCACGCCCCTCCTACTCTGTCCCCTTTCAGCACCACACACACACACATTTTCTATTTTATACATACCCCTCCTCCGCTTTCCCCACTTCAAGCACACCAACAAATTATTCTTTTTGTCTTCTAAACACATAAGCTGTCTCTCTCTCTCTCTCTCTCTCCCTGTCTCTCTCTCCCTCTCTCTCTCCCTGACACACACACACACCCCTCCTCCCTGTGCCAGTGCAAAGTAGAGCGAGAGCAAGGAGCCACTCGTTTCATTTTTTCCTCGTCTGCTGACTTGCTCGGTCTTCTTCGGGCTTGCACGGAGGGAAAGGGAGGTTTTTTTTGTTTTTTTTTTGGTTGCCTCCATCCTCACCGAGTCCGTTTTGTCCTTTTCGAGGAGGGTGGAGGGGGAGAAAGAGTGACACAGAAGGGGAGATAAAGAGTCTCTGTGAGAGACAGAGGGAGGAAGCAGGACCCTCGCTCCATCGAGCTCTCTTTTGGGGGGGAAAAGGAAAAAGAGGGGGACACAGAGGGGAAGAGGAGGTGAGGAAGGAGGCGCCATGGGTCAACTGTGCTGCTTCCCGTTCTCCCAAGCGGAGGAGAAAATCAGTAAGTGTCTCCTGTCACCATGCGTGGGTGTGTGCATTGTTGGCCAAACCAATTGGATTGATGTACTCTGTGGTGCTGTCTGTGGAGAGGGACTGCATGCATGCAGCGTGGGAATATACCGTACACTGTGTGTGTGTGTGTGTGTGTGTCGCTTTGTGTCAGCTGCCCGTGTGTGTGTGTGCGTCCATGATGGTCTGTGACCTACAGATGGACAAGGAGTGTTCGTGTGAAAGAGGGTGACCATGCACTTCTCTTTGTGTGCGGTCGAGTGTCGCATACGTGTGTGTGTTTGTAAAGCGACGGTCGTATTCCAGCTGTGGAAGTCACCTTGCTCTGTCCGGCTTATGAAGCACGAGCTTCTGCAACCAGACGAATTAGTTGCCTTAAGTTTACTGAAAATATCTGCTGTCAGCGCTAAACTTAAAATATGTTCTTTACCCTTATACGGATTAGCCTCCAGGCAACACACC
The DNA here is from genome assembly GCA_032191485.1 of Leptoclinus maculatus. NCBI lineage: Eukaryota > Metazoa > Chordata > Actinopteri > Perciformes > Stichaeidae > Leptoclinus > Leptoclinus maculatus. Next base: position 27,021,959 of record JAVDOI010000003.1, on the reverse strand, counting down.
CTTAAAGGTGCTCTTTGCTCTTTTCACATGAATCGCTCATGAAGCCAATTGTTATAGATATTTCAAACCATGTATCCTGTTTGCCAGCTGTTCTTCCTTGCTGCCTTTTGTTGACGTATTTCTTCGCTTCTTTGCGTGTCACATGGCGCCGATCAGCAGGGTAGTATGAAACTGTTGACAGGTTGTGAATTGCATGTACATGTACCTCTGTGTGTGCATGATGCAGACACAGCTATAGTGCTACTAGTGGTAAAGAACCTCAAAGCATCGGTGGCTTTTAAAGGTGCTACGTTCTAAATTCTGAGCGTATCTATTGCGTCCACATGGCTCTCAACATGGCGATTGGCTGTTAAGGCATGACCTCTGACCTCTAAAATCTGTGTATTATCTTTTCTTGGACACAAGATGTCTCCTACTTCACTGAAAAGGCCTTTCTCAGTGTTTGCGTTTCTTTGTCGGATGATTAACTTCCAAAATCCTGCTCGTGTGAACACATCTCAAACTCGTCTTTAATGTGAGCGCCGAGAGACTTTCCTCCTCCAACAGATGAATGTGAAAACAACCTTCTAGTGTGAAAACACAGTGACGCTCGAAGCGACACACACACATTTGAGCGGAGGGGCGTCTTTAAAGTGACTCTCACGGGGGTTGTCTCGCCGCTCTGCTTTGGTACATAACCATGAGGCACGGATCAGCCCGATATCACCTCGTGTTGTTTGAGCACTGATTGTTATCGAAGCACTTGTGACACTATATCGGTGGTCGGCGGAAGGGAAATTAAAATGGATAAATAAAAGACCAAAGTAAGGGCCAAGTACATCTCCCACAAGATGTGACAGCGAGGGCGATAACTTGCGGCTCCGCTTCAGCTCACACGGAATAAAACGAGCTCTAGAGGATAATTACCGACGCAGCTCGTGGTTTAAATACAGCTTTTAGACTCTCTCATTGTTCTGGAGCAGCTGAAGTCTGGATTCATTACTTACTGCTTTGATAATATTGTGAGGAAGAAAATATAAAAAGATATCCAACCTCCTCTTTTTCTTTGCATCCCGACATGTAACATTTGAATAATGATCATTGCTAGCTAAATCTGCTGTTCTCTCAGTATCGGGCTGATTTTGAATAGATTATCTGCGGTGAAAGGGACAGTTGTGGATTAGTTGTGTGTCCCAGTTTTCATTCTAGTGCAAGAAATTTATCAACCAATGAAAAAAATCTGCAACTGCCAGGACACAGTTCTTTATTTTGAATCAAACTGAATACACTTGTGTCATTTTCCTGTAAATTAAAGGTAGAAAAATACATTTTCTTCATATTCTTACTGCTGCTAAACTGTTGGTTGGATTAATGATTAAACAGCGAGATAAAGTACAGTGTACATTGTGTGTTTACGGGCTGTCAACAAGCTCTCCATCGTGCTGATCCTCCGGTCATAAACGCAGACTTTGACACCTGAGTAAAGGGGGTGAAGACAGACATATTAAACTGGGCTACACGTTGCTTTGTGCACTCTCTTCCTGCTTCTCTTCCTCCCTCCTGTGTTTTCCCCCATGTGTTCTCCTCTCTCCCTCTTCTCTCTCTCTCTCTCTCTCTCTCTCTCTCTCTCTCTCTCTCTCTCTCTCTCTCTCTCTCTCTCTCTCTCTCTCTCTCTCTCTCTCTCTCACACCGCTTGCAGCTGCATTGCTATAAACAGTCAGGCCACTGTGCCCTACTTCTAAGCGGAGAGAGAGAGATGGAGGGAGAAGGGGGGAAAGAGTGATGCAGGGAATGAAGGCTAATGAGGGGAAAAGGGGGGAATGAACTTTAAGTTAAATGGTGATATTGAGACAAAGACAGAGGAGAGGGAGGTGGACGGGTGTGTGTGTGTGTTTGTAGGTCAGCTGCTCCCCTTGTGAGCACAGCACGACGTGTGAGTGTGAATTTAACCGTGACCAATATGACAAGGTGTCACACAGTGGTGTTAGCGGTCGCTGCAGAGCAACACACTCATGCACACTACCTGTCGCAGTCGGGGCCTTGATATGCACGCACACAAACATAAATGCGCACTGAATTAATTAAGAAACACAGGCAATCAAATAATTGATTACCTCGCTCAAGAAAAGCTGTGTGAGACATTCTTTCTCGCATTGCAAAAATATTCTGATTTCTTTCATTCTATCTCTCCGTCATCGCCGCATGAACTGCTAAACTTTTACTGTGAAAGTGAAAAGCGTTGCAGAGAGTACGTATACTCTGAGGATATTAGAGCTGTATGTTGAACTCATGACCCACAGAGTTAGGGTCACTCTGCTGCCACATCACGGTGAACTGCCATGAGACTTTGTCACATATTCACACAGATGATATGTTGATTTGTTCATGTGTCGTTTAGAGTTGGTTGCAATATATATATATTATATTACAATTTACTGTACGTTTGACTTTATTGTCACAATAACAAAAGTTATAATAACTTCATGGACAGTTGTAGGAAAACGGTAGAAAGGTGTCTGCTAAGTGCTAGTGTGTAAGAGGTGTGTTGTGCAAAAAGATGATGCTTCTAATGTAGGACTGCAGCTAACAATGACTTTTATTATCAATTAAGCTGTTGATTATTTGGGGGTTTATTGTTAAGTCTATAAAATGTCAACTCTGAAATCTCAAGGTGACGTTGCCAGATATCTTTTGTTGGCCAATCCAAAGATAAAGCAATTCAAAATGATGTAAAACACGTAAAAAGGCAACATATCTTCACATTATAGGAGCTGAAACCAGAGAATATTTGCCATGTTTGCATGTTCAAACCGGTTTAAGGACTAATTGAATACGTTATGATTATTGTGTTTGATCATGAAGCTGCGTAAACAATCCAGTAACTAATTGTGTCCTCTCGCCCCCTCACTGTAGCTCTTTCAGAGATCTTGGTGACTTTGTGCTAATGCACATGGACAGGTCGCAACACATGTACGCCGCTCCTCTCGTAGTGTCGGTTCGGTTCGTGACCTTTATTCTCGCTCTTATCGTCGTGTGTTTTGCCCTTCTTATAACAAGTCCGATGAAGGCAGCTTTGCCCCTCGCAGAGAGACGCAGCTTGCAATAAGCCAATGAAGGGAAGGTGGCTCAGCCTCTGGTTGGTCGGGACATGAGCTGCTCACCTGCACTAACGGTATGTAGCAACAGAACAGAAACAACCTTCACCAGACGGGAGGCTTTTGTTTTATTTTTCCTTTTTAGCTGTCGAGGTTTGTGAAAAAAAAAATAGAAACTGTTAAACATTCAGATTGATTCAGAGAGAGAGAGAGCAATGCACAAAGAGAGAGCGCTGGTGGAGACAGCAGAGACCACATGTGAGGAAGAGGGGGAGAAAGATGAGGAGGAGGAGGAGGAGGAGGGAGCAGAGCGAGGGGAAGAGATGCATGCAGCTTAATCCTTCCTTTTTTCTCTTCCATACAGTCCTGACTGTTTTCTTCCTTCATTCCGGTGTCTCGCTGTGTTGATCATTCCTCGTTCCTTTACAACGCTGTCTCTGTTTCTAAGAAATATTAAAGAAAAAACACAGAAATATCCACATTCTTTGCCTGTATACGCGCGAGTCTGACAGCCAGCTCGAGCTCAGTGAGCTGGGTCTCTGAGCAGAAAAAAAGGCCAAACCTGAATGCGGACCGACTGTCGGGTCCTGACACAGAGGAGGGGAGCCACAGCTGGGTTTAAATTACGCCGCTAATGCCTTGAAGCGTGTCCAGGGGGAATAAGGGGCTCGGGTTTTGTTGTGCTGAAACAAATCGAAGCAGCTTGGTGTCTTCTTTTCTTTTTAAAAGGTCGAATCAATAAGCGACTTCTTCAATGCTTCATCTCCCGACTGTTTGATTGTGCCGAGGTCTGACTCGGTCACAGCTCGGTCTCCTTGACATGTTTCAGAATGAGGCCGGACACAGCCGGATGATGCTAAGAGGGAGAGGCATGCGATTCCATGTGTTGCCTTATTTCCTGAAATGATTTTAAAAGATGAAAAAACCCAGTAAACCCCCGACAGAAACCACACCATCACATCTAGTCACAGCGGGGCTGATGGAGCCCAGTCATGCCTTGTTGTGCTCCTGTAAGTTATCTAACCGACTAGGTTGTGACGCTAGAGGAGCGGAAGATGTCAAATCAAAGCCGAGTGTGTTTTTAGTTCACACTAGAAAGGTCTCTTTGATCTACCTGTCAATCAGTGTCCGCAGGCTACACATCTGTCCAGCTGCACAGCTTTAATGTCTGCGTCCACTTTCACACCTCTGATGCTAAGAGAGCCAGTGCCACACTTTTAAAGCCATTTTATCTGCATGGCCAGAGGGATGGCAAAGGTCCAGAAATATCTCAACATCTATTAGATGCTTTGAAGTCGTGTACACACATTCATGGACCCCGGAGGATGAATCCTTTTCATATCGCCACCGTCGAAACCAAAAACTTTATTTCTCGAATACTTTTGTTTACAACCAAATTCTTTGCAAAACTCTGGACATTCCCATCAGCCTCAGCTGCATTCTATTCATACTATTCCAACATTATAGCTGCTAAACATGAGGATGCATAAACGTGAGCGTGTAAGCATGCTGACAGTTATAAAAGGCAAGTTTATCATACACGGAGGTCAGTATCAGCGGCTGTATTTTCAATGAGTTGGTCCAATGGTCCTACATTGCCTGCGTACAAGAAATAAATGCGTAACTGATATTCTCTAAGTCTGACACAACGTTTGTTTCAGTTTTGCCGTCTTATTCTTCACATTTGGTACGTTGCTGTGTCTTTTTGCCCATAATGATGTTGGTTTACGTGCGTCTGTCATCATGTTCAGGTCAGAAAGACTGATTCAACCAGAAATGCTCGTTCTTGCCAAATCCATTTCCTCTGTTCTGTGTCGGTGTGATATCAGGTAGCTCATCACCCTCTTAAGCCTTCAAAGTCATTCGATGGGGACGATGAAGCTGTGAGGAGGGACGAAGGCTTCATGTGAAATATCACGGGGGAGAAAACCGAGCTTTGATGGTGTTCGTCTCGAGTGAGGAATATATCGGCCGTGAAATTGTCGATCAGTGCGCTGGTGGAGGAACAGACTCGCACCGACACTCAGAGTGCCATTGTTCTGGCACAAAGGGGAGATTGTCTGAAATGCAATTATTTGAGTCTGTTGTAATGCAGACTCATTACGCCAAGTTTCAGGGAATGTTGTAGAAAAATTATTCTAGACTCGGCTACTCTCCAGTCGACGGAGTTCAGCTCAGGTTTATTGATCCGACTTCCTACCTCTAGCCAAACGTTTAATTAACCGGATTATTCTCCACTAAGGTTACTTCTTAGCGCAACAGTATCCTGACGTCATTTGGCATTTAGGTGCATCTCTGTTTGCTTTGAAACGGCACATACTTCTCTGATAAACCCAAAGTAGCCTTCCTGGCATTCAGTGATGTGCACATCTGTTTTCCTGATCTCCGTGAGGTTGGTTTCTTGAGTAATAATTCATAAAGAGCTCTCCCTTAGCCACCCTGTAACCTGAATATGAGCCGTCTACATGTATACAGTGTGCAGCCCAGCTCAACCCATTTATATTCCGTCTGCATCTCGTGACTGAGAGAGAGTCTCTGGTATTTCCTCAGGAAACCACTTCACCATCAGTACTCTTTACACCCCCCCCCCACACACACACACACACACATACATACCCCACTGTCCTTTTCTTTAACTTTTTTCCAAGGCCTGTTCTTCCCACATTTCTTCTCCTCATCTCAGCCCTCCCTCTCTGTCCACAAAAACACTGTCTCTCCTATTTTTTTAATTAATTTTCCATCTCTGCATCCAGCCTCCGTTAAAGAGAGATCTCCATGTTGTGCCCAGACGCCTTCCTCTTCCTCTTCCTCACATCACATACTGTAGTGTAGGCCATCTCCTCCTCTTTGCTTCCCTTTTTCTCCAGATGCTTCTCCTCCTCTTCATCTGCCCTTTCCCCTCTCGATCCTCGTCCTCTTCCCAGATACGCTGCGATGGAGTTTTAAGGAAATCGGTTCATTTTAGAGCGAGAGGAAATGAGTCATAGCAGCAGATTTTTAGGCTGGATGTAAACTGCTGCTGTGTCCACTGACTTTGATTCAAGTCTTATTATTATGGCTCCTTTTGATACTGCATGTAGATGTGAAGTGCTTGCGCGGCATCAACAGAGGAGTTGCCTCAGCGGGAACCGAACATTTTAAAGTGCTCCCTCCATCACGGTACAAAGTATTGAAAAGCGGCTGGCGAAGATTTTTGGCAGACTTCAGCAGAATGTCGGCTCTGCTCCAACCAGGAAGGGGACTCTATTAGTTATCTGGAGAAAGACAAATGCGTTCGTGAGAGAGTTTGACGTAATGATGTTAAAAGGCTCTTTCATAGCACAACATAAATCACAGCGGAGCAGCCGCTGTAAGAGAGCCGAGTAAAGCAGAGCGGTGACGCTGGGAATGAAATAAAAAGCAAAGCAGACACTCAGTAGTTGTCGCTTAACGTTGTCCAGTCTCGCTGCTCGCTGACAGAACAATCATGTGCCCTAATACAGCTTCTGTACACCGGCAACCGTTACAACCTTTTTTGGCCGACTACAAGTCCAGAGACAAAGACAGAGGAAGCGAGGGTGGGGAAAGAAGGAACAAAGTGGAAGGAGAAAATCAGTCCACAGCTCTGGTGGATGAGCTAAATGCTAATGTCAGCATGTTAAAACCTTTTTGTTTCCCTACTATTTAAAATATAAACAGGGCTAAGAGTCCACTGTGCTAACGTCAGCATGCTAACATGGTGACTTAGAGCAGGTATGACATTTACCATGTTTACAATCTTAGTTTAACATTTGTTAATTAGCACTAAACGGAAAGTACAGCTAAGACGAATGGCAACGTCATTTGGTTTGCAGCATTTAGTAATAAATAGTGTTTCGACGTTTGATTAATAATGAACTTAATTGTGAACCATCCGGGTCCTTGCTCTGTTTAATATCATTGTAAATTGAATGTCTTTGGTTCATAGAGTCTTAGTTGGACAAAAAAAACAATTAAAGACACCGTGGCTGCTGAAGAAATAGCGATGGACTTTTTTGACACATTTTGTGACGTTTTAGAGACCAAACAACCAATTGATAATTCAAGGAAATAATCGGTAGATAACACAATAAAGACAACGATCGTTAGTTGCAGCAGGAGACGGTATTGCAAACACAGTCTGGCATGCTGGACAGAAGACAGCATATCCGGGACTAATCTCATTTCCACAATAGGTTTAACCAGATTCTACTAATTGGCTTGGTTTGGCACCATATGGGCGATGTATGAATGACCCCCAGAGTGAAAGAGGCAGAGCCCGACTTCAATGCAATGCATACTAGGAAAGAAAGGAGTGCATATTATAATTCTGCACCTTTTTAAATCTCTTTCTGACATTAATTGAAATCTCAAATTTAGAGATTGGCGATATATCGATATTATATTGATATTGTGACATGAGACCGTGAGATCGTCGTAGATGTTTAATATAAAAATAGGGCTTAAGTGTTGTCTTCTCTTGGTTTTTAAGGCTTCATTACCCAAATCTCATTGCGAAAATATTTCGTAAGAGCGCCAATGGACAGTTGAGGTATTTGGTCATAAATACTGTAATATTTTCTCCATATTTCCCAGCTCTACTCCAGCTACGTATTAACATGAATGCTGAAGGTTTTCAGCGTGCACAGCTTACATTTTTGTTCCACTGTTTCTTTGCCTTTTCTTTTCTTACGCCAAAGACACAGCTATAGCTGTCAGAGGGGAACAGAGATCCGCCCACGGAGACAAATCGAAAGTGATATTTGAAAACCGGTCTTGAGACACACCGGTCAATAAAGATGGTAACGATGAGCCTGAAAGAGAGAGAGAGAGAGAGAGAGAGAGAGAGAGGCAGCAGGGCCTAGAAGATGAAGAAGAAGAAGAAGGAAAGAAAGTCAAACCGGTGTGAGAGAAGAGCACAAAGAAACACAAGAGGTAGTGAAACCTGCCCGGAAAAATATGGATGTTAGTCAGAACAACCTCCGGTGTCGAAAAGTTGAAGTGCCTGTTTGGTTCTTATCCCGTCACCATGACAACACTGCCAGTAAAAAAATAAAGTAGAGAGAGAGAGAGAGAGAGAGAGAGAGAGGGGTTAGGAAAAGTAAAGAGGCAGTTGTACAAATGGATGGAGTATGAACGATGAAGAGGGAGTAGAAGATACAGAAAAAGAGTGTGAGAGTTAGGATGTAAGCGTTGAGAGAGAGAGAGAAAGAGAAACAGATATCCATGTGCCTATCAGCCATGTTGATGTGGAATCAGTCTATCCACAGTGAGAAGGGTGTGTGTGTGTGTGTGTGTGTGTGTGTGTGTGTGTGTGTGTGTGTGTGTGTGTGTGTGTGTGTGTGTGTGTGTGTGTGTGTGTGTGTGTGTGTGTGTGTGTGTGTGTGTGTGTGTGTGTGTGTGTGTGTGTGTGTGTGTATAACTGGTACAGAGGGCAGCTTTACTGCCATCATAAAGGCCAACATGGAATAAGCGGATAGAAAACTCATTCTCACAAACACACACCCCTTTAAAAGATAAAGACACAGAACAGACCTTTGACACGCATGCAGAAGTCTGTTGATATCGGGTCAAAATTACATGATAATACTGTATTATATTATATATAGTATATTATACCTGAATAAGAGAGAGAGGAGATGAAATCGGGGATATGGTCTTCATATGTCATTAATCTTTCCATCTTAAACACATTCAGACGCGTGTTCCACCTTTTGGAATAAAACGGTTCTGACACCTGACCGTTCGTTCTTTCACCGCACTAAGTAACTTTTTCAACACGCAGACTTGTGTAATAAATGATGCTCTTGTGTCTGCCGTGTACTCGGCCCCATAGAGTGCACACCTGCACTCTATTTATACACTGCAGAGTCTTGCAGTGTGACAGCCTGTGGACTTGGATAACAACATTTCTTCAGAATATTTGTGCATCCATTTTCTCATGTGACCCGGGCCTCCAAAACGAATGTTGAAAAACCCCCCTGCTGGCTAGCACTACAGTATCTCCCTCGTGTTAACAGACAAAGAGACTTTCTGTACTGAGTGTATGAAATCCACGAGACAGCGAAAATATCTTTATCTTTATCTAATATGTGATGTTTGTGTTGCAGATTTGAACCCTCTCCAAGCCAAACGGTTAAGTATGTGTCCTTCCTCATATCACATGGCCGGGTCCAATTAAAACCTGATCTGAATCTGATTACACACTAAAATTGCATAAATTCATGAAATCGCTCAGATCATCAAAGAATATAAATCGGGGTGATTAATGATGTGATTATTTCTGCAACCTCTGAATTACCGTGATTATATTGATTACAAGAGATCCTCCAAATGATCACGGGAAGCATGTGTAATCAAAGGGCTCTAGAAATTATAATGAATCCTCGTCAGTCTCTGCTCATATTGGGGGAATTAGCATCACATCTGGTGTGTTGCGCAACAGTATTTTATAAAGTAAAAAAAAAAAAAAAAACAGTATCTGCCAGCATGCGCTTTCAGCTGAGGTTATATTTCTCGTCTATAATCGGCACACTCATCAGTTTAAATTCAGTTAACCTAAATGATCCAAGCAAAAGGGGGGCGTCCGGTTTACGGAAGCAGGACCGTGATTGAGAAGACTGTCCATTAACCCCCCCACCCCCCCGCTGTAGGACTCAAAGGGGACAAACACAAGGATCTTCTTACAGCGATCAATACAGTATCACATTATTTCTACGTCAATAACAAATTGTACCCATGAGCTCGTGTCTACAGCCCTAAACATGTTGAATGCAACAGCCTTACTTGCTGATATTTGCCTTTCACATGTTCACAGTATTTGCATACAAAGAACATCCAACCCTTAATGCTTTAATAACTTCCTCCACCACCCGATGAGTTATGTGGCAATAAAGTATAAATCATGCAAACAGGGTTGATCACTGGACTTCAGTATGTGCAAATACTGCTGCGCTTTCATCTTCCTGGGAGTTACCCGTGCACTCAGACACTGTAGTTTGTGGCATGGACCAATCTACATCTCCCTCATGACAAAGCCTTTGTAGTGTATTGCAATATGAAACCATATGAAGCCGCAGAACGTTCTTTGGTTCTGTTTAATTCATAAACCCTGGGTTCAGTACAATGGGTTTATTTAGAAATGGAGGCTACGCAGATGGAACAAGGAGACTCCACACCACAGTTAGACCAGCACAGATCTTGATGTATGTTTTTAATAGTGGACCTTCAAATTACCCCCCCCCCCCCCCCCCCCCCGCTGCAAAGCAGATGAAGCAACATCAAAATCACGTTCTCTAGATGAAAGAAAATGGTCCTGTGGAGCCAATCATAAATGATGACCGCAATTAGTCCTACCGACAATTTTTTCAAATAATGAGAGGTGCGTGCCGGGGCTTCCCCCCCCCCCCAAACCGCTTGCCGAGGTTTGTGGCTGTGCGTGCAACATCAGGAAGACCGCTTTTAAAAAACCTTACACGGCCCTAAATACGTTCGGGTCACATATACTCCATTTACGCTTGGCATTATCTGTGTCTAGCAGGAGAAACACATGTTAATGCACATCGGATTGTCCGGACCACATCTGGAGGTGGTCGGGGTGCATTGTGATCGGATCTCAGCCAGGTGTGGATACAATCTGTGCAGCGTATGCACCAAAAAATCACATACTAGTGTGTACGGTTCGATAAGAAAGGCCGATTTTAGAATAAAGTCAGTCTGCTGCAGACCTGAGGGCACAGCTATCATATCAAACAGCGGTCAGAGGTGTGAGTCACTCAAACTGACGGCCAATCCGCAGGCAATCTAATGGCATCTCAGTGCTACAGCAGCAGTGCTTCTCTGAAAAGCACAACTCAATATACCATGAATTAGATGCACTTTACACAACACCACGTTAGGTTCAAATCAATTCAGCAGGAAAAATAACAACGGGAAGCTGATGGGAGCACATGGTGACCGTAATCAGATGAGTGAAGAGTGTTCGTATGCTGGCTGATGTGATGAATCCTGCTTTCTGTTTGGCATGCCGTACGCGGGCTGAACATTCGGCCTGAATAACACAAATCCATGGATACATAATGCATGTGTCAATGGTACAAGCTGGTAGTGATGGTGAAGTTCTGCGGTAACAGTGACAGGAATGTATTCCTGGCCTGTAAAGTCGATCTCAAGCGAGCAGAAAATCTGGAGGATAAAGGGGGGGGTGAATAAAATATCCACAGCATGGATGTGAACACCTTATACAAGTCATTCTGGTCAGATGTGTCGCGTATAGTAGCTGGTGCATTTCACCAATACTACTACATAAACAGAGAATACACCAAAGCTGCGCTGCAACTTGTCATATTTAATAACTATGGGTACGCTGATTTAAGAGTCGATTTGCCAAAATGTTAATGACACTTTGTGTCATTAACATTTTGCGCAAATGCACTGGAAGCGTTTTGTACTCTTAAAGGGCCAAACGCGCATCAAGTGGGTCCTTCAACCAAAGCAGCAGTGCCTGTTTAGAGAGAGCGACAGGAATAAACAGCTCCGGGTTGTTCCCCAGACGACGACATTTGATTAAAGAAATGCATTCTGAATTAAAATGACAAACCTCGCCGGTGGTAGGTCGCATCAGCTGTCACTACTGAAGACGGTGTCTTTTACTCAGCCAAAGATTGTTTTTGAATTTAGAGAAGCTTCACTCTGTAACACCGCCGTTGTACAGTCAAAAGAAATGTGCACTACACTTTATGGATATGATTCTGACCTCATTCGCTGCATCGCTCCAACTGTATGAACCGTCTCCTTCGATAATGAAGAATAAAGCAAAGAACTGCTTTCAAATGTTACCAAGCCTGTGGGCCCAGCTCTTGGCCTTGGTAATCAAATGGTGGTTATAGTGTGTTTGTGAACCACTGCAGTGATGTGTGTGTGTGTGTGTGTGTGTGTGTGTGTGTGTGTGTGTGTGTGTGTGTGTGTGTGTGTGTGTGTGTGTGTGTGTGTGTGTGTGTGTGTGTGTGTGTGTGTGTGTGTGTGTGTGTGTGTGTGTGTGTGTGTGTGTGTGTGTGTGTGTGTGTGTGTGTGTGTGTGTGTGTGTGTGTGTGTGTGTGTGTGTGTGTCTGGCAGACTGGATGGTTGAGTGATTCTCTATTACTCTCTTTCTGAATGGCTTTAATGCAGCCTGTCAGTCTTACAGCCCGCCTGTCTGTCTACGTGGATTATTGACTGTCTGCCTGTCTCACCTTTTTTTCCTAACAGGCTTTATGTTCGTCTGACTCCTCTTCTTTCTCACTGTGTTCATTTTCTCCGTGTTAAAGAGTTTCACTGCGGGAGGTTGATTAAATCCAAAGCTGAGAGATGGTGTTATTAACTCTACTTGTCACATCAATCTCTTGTTGCTGCATTCAGTCTATGATGAGTGAGTGCAGACTCATTTATCATTGTCAGATTAATAGTTATTTTAATTTTCAACATGCTGGAATAAGAATGAAATCAGCCGTCTTAACATATGAAGAGATACCCAAACACCACGGGGGGGGGGGCTTACTGTTACAATCATATTCATTGGGGAGTTTATAGCTTTCTGAATAAAATGTAACATATGTGACATATAGTGGAGTAGACCCTCAGTTTGTGGCGTAAACTCCACATTGTTTATATTATTGTATATTGTATTGGATTCCCAGAGTTCTTTTCAAGAGGCACATTACTTAATTTATTACAAAGCTGAACTAATCAATTTGTATATTAACAATGGGGAAAAATTGAGTAGTATGAAAGATGTTGCATGTAGTGATCAACCCACAAAGAACTCAACTCCGCTCCACTGAACGTTTTAGTGTCTTGCAGCTCATTGTTTTGGTTTTGTGGCCTTCAACTTTACCTTTTTGGTTCGCTCTGGTTTGTGTTTTGAGGAGAAAAGTTCAGTTAAACCAACTGTACGCTACCTGTCCAGCACCAAACAGCAGACGGACAAAGTTAGCCACTAGCTTGTGAACTTAGTGGAGCGTTTAGCAGCTAAAGAGCTGGATATATCCCCCAGATGTTGGTGGTGACCAAAAACTGAGCTAAAAGATGGACTTACATTCGTCAGGTGTCCAGTTGAATGACCGTGTGCTCTTGTGAATGATTACGATAATATCGTTCTATTGTGCTTGTTCAACCCAGGTGGGCGTCGCCGGTCTGAGCCCGACGAGGCGGAGCTACTGAGGGTGAGCAGGCGATTGGTCGAGGACGCCGTCAATCGAGCCTTGCAACAGTTCAAACAAGAAACTCTCCAAAACGGGGGTGGGCCTAATGCCACGGCTCCGCAGCCCCCGGGAAACACTGAGGACACTGCAGCAAAGACGGACACTACAGCTAACTCCACTACAGACAACAGGAAGTGACATCATCGGACTGAGGTACAGAGACTGACAACCCAGCCGCCCAGAAAACATCAGCCCCCGGCCTGGCTGACCAGGAGAAGGGTCAGCAGTCCCTGGGCTCAAAGCCTGAACCAGCCAACCAGTCAGCCCAGTTTGCTGACTAGCTAAGCCAGCTAGCCAACTACAACGGCTAGCCAGTCATGCCAGCTACCTGCCCAACTGACCTAAGCGTGACACACTGCTATTTAAATAGATGATGTAGCTTGAGTTCAGGTGAACATCCCAACAGGCCAGCCAGCTAAGACTGTTAGTTAACTCACTACATCTAACAGCAAGGACATGGTCTCCTCGATCGTCACTCAGCTGTCGGTCTGCGTTTGCACATCAGACCCAGAAAACATACGTGAAGCACTCCTCCAGAGACACGCATGTCGGGTTCACTTTGACCTGCCTCTCACAAACTGCCCTGTTAGAATAAGACCAATCATCCTTTGTAGACCGTTTTTGGTTTGAGCATCACCTGCACTTCACATGGGACTCAATGACCTTAAAAGAAAAAACACTTCCTTCACGTTATTGTTTCAGGTGAAGAAACTTTTATTTTCTCTTAAAAAATCAGTGCTGTCTTCATTTACAAAAGATTACACATCTGCTCTTCTTTGTGGTTGAAGGGGATTTGTGAGGAGAGCTGGTATGACTGTGTTCAAACTTCAGGATGAGATGTTGGACTTGGTCTGTGACAGTTTTTGTTGTATTTTGCAGCGACTCTGGGTTCAAAGCCCTTTTTAATTCAGTTTCAGCAAACTTCAAACTTCCAGCATTTACTTAAACTTTTTACACAAGGTGTCTGACCACATCTTTGTCTTTATTCTCAGTTGTTTGTATAAAAGTGATCTGGCCTCAGCTGTGCTTCAAATATTACGCCGTTTATTTAACCTAAAAGTGTGTTTTGCCGACGCAGCACTGAGACAATCATCAATTTAAGATCAGTTATGAATTCTGTGGGAATACACTTTGTCAAAAAAGAAACTAATCCGGACTCTGTTGGTCCACAAACAACTGTGGGAGCATACAGACTGCTATCCCTCTGTCACTTTAACTTATCTCCGTTAATAGCACTAACTTTACAAAGAATGATTTGGAGATACTCGCCTGCTGATGCTAATGATAAAATAACACTCCAACAAAACACTACAAGTTGCCACGAAAGCATCTTCCACTCCATTAATGCCAAAACCTCCATTAAAGACCTGAAAACTATGTGACAGGCTATTATTACTACTATTACGCACAAGCATTAATTCCATAACTCCTGCTTCCTGCCTGATCATTTATAAAGGAAATTGATTTTTGTTTACATACTATATTTTTGGGTTTTTGTTCCGTGAAATTAATTTGAAGCAGATGACCTATTTTGTGTTAAATTCATTCATAAATTGTTTGGTGTTGCTGTTTGAGGCTCAGTGTTCATTGGGAGCACTCGTGCTGATCTGAGGAGCTTTTATTTTGTAGTAGTGTACATCTAAGAGCATTTACAGCCGAGCAAGTTCTTCAGATGTTGGGGAGGTTAACTCAGAAAATTGCTGCTGTCAGCTGAAAACCCTCCGGCTCTTGATTTCAGTGTCTTCCATCCATTTATCTTTTGTTAAACTTAGCTCTGCGTTTGACCGCCAGAGCTCATGAAATCCATTGAGAAACACACAGGCGTACAGTGTCAAATTTAAGGAAGATTGTCTTAATTCTTTTGAGGTTTTCAACTGACAGCGAGATGTTGATGATGATCCAGCTGTGATACAAGCGATTGGTTTACTCTCTGACATTAAATATGTTATTTTATCCTTTCTAACTATTATTTATAATGTGTTGCTGTCCCTCCTAAAGAAATTAATGAAAAGATATTTGATTTTGAAATGAGGAGAAAGAGCATTGTTTGCATTCAAAGGTGGTAAAGCACAATGATGAATTTAGCTTTTTTTTTTTTATTGTCTTTGCTTTCACTTTTTAAAGAGCAGGTAAATCAAATCACCTCTGTTCAAAGTGGCCTCAAGTCACGAAAAAACAAGTTGATTTTTCTGTAAGTGCTTAAGGTGACAACGCATAACTAGCATAACAATAGCTATTTTTTAAGCCAGTGTAGGGCGGCGATGGCTCGTTTTGCTGTGAGATTTGCCGAAGTCTCTAAATGTAAACCTGTGGCTAAAGAGTGTGATTCTTGAGTTAAATGTCAAAAAAATCGTCCACCATGAAACACAATTCATGTAATTCCTGAGAAACAGAGGGAGAGTTCACCAGCTCGGATTTTCCACCATGTGAGGTTTATTTCCTTCTAGTGCGAGCTGGGAAACGTGGCCTCGTCCCCTGTGAAATCCACTTAAGTCCTGTCGCTGTGGGCTCATTGAAACGTCAATAACAGGTGAATTCTGTCTCACGGTGGACTGTGATCGCTTCTGTTTTGATCTTTTATTGTCACCGGATCCTTAATCTCCTTAAACTCCCCTTTAATACACAAATTGTCCTGTTGGCCTGTATGGTCTGTCTCTGAGAGTGTGTGTGTGTGTGTGTGTGTGTGTGTGTGTGTGTGTGTGTGTGTGTGTGTGTGTGTGTGTGTGTGTGTGTGTGTGTGTGTGTGTGTGTGTGTGTGTGTGTGTGTGTGTGTGTGTGTGTGTGTGTGTGTGTGTGTGTGTGTGTGTGTGTGTGTGTGTGTGTGTGTGTGTGTGTGTGTGTGTGTGTGTGTGTGTGTGTGTGTGTGTGTGTGTGTGTGTGTGTGTGTGTGTGTGTGTGTGTGTGTGTGTGTGTGTGTGTGTGTGTGTGTGTGGGACGTTTGATCAGTGGTTCTCCAGAGAAATTCATGTCTCTATCAATCATGAACACTCACAGGTGTGTGTGTGTGTGTGTGTGTGTGTGTGTGTATGCGTGTCTTCGAACGTCTGTACAAATTTGTCTTTTGTTGGTCTTTCCATTCGTCCATGTGTACGTGTGTTATTGTACCGTGTTGTATATCTTGTTCTGCCATATTTGAACAATAAAACAGGATATGAGATTCAAAACCAATATCCCTCTCTTCGTCTCCTGATTTCAGTCTGGGTGTACAGGAAGGTCCGTGTTGTTCACAGATTGTGTTAAGTACCTCGAGTATTATCCTAAAACATTTGCTTTTTTCTGAGCAAATGCGTAAAGGTGGATCCCAACTTCAACAAAAGTGTACAGAAGTTTAATTTTAAACCAATGTTTACGCCTAGATATACAGACGTAAAGGGTCTTCATCCCCTCTGTAAACCCACACAGGTGTGATTAGACCTCAAGACTCAAATATTATTTACCTCGATGGAAGAGAGGAACATGCTTATTGTCGTAGTCTTTTATTTCTAATGCAAACTCGACACTTCCTCCCATGTTTCCCCTTTTTAATTTGAAACATAATCTGCAGGAGGTGAACTGGTTTAACTGACAGCTTTGCAGAGAGAAGCTCAGAGGGATGAGTTTGACATGATTGATCTGTGGATCTCGTGCTGCTTCATTCTGCTGACTGTGCTGTTTAAGTAGGTTAGTAGATGATCCAAGGAGGGTTTTTTTACACACAGGTGATTTCACTTTGCCTGATTAGACCTCTCCTTGATTGACCCCTCCCTCACTCTCTTGTTGTCTTTGTTGCACATGTCGTGGGTGGGGACAAACTCACGAAGGACTTGTCAGCTGTATCTTCATTGCGGGTAATTGGTTTTCACAGGAATTCTATAAACAAAGGACGGTGTCACATGAAGCGTGCGCACAGAAGTCATCATTTGCTGAGAAGAGGTGAGTTAATGATCCGGGGTGCAGTGTGTCGTCTGCAGGCAATGTCATGACCATCAGGAGGTTTTCTTTTTTTTTTTTATCCATACATCTAAAAATGGAAACGATAGGAGACAAGTTGACAGAAATAATAACAATAATGACCTTTCTTTTCCTGACATTCAGGAGGTCTAAAGCGGAAGCGATGAAGGCAGCGGCGCTGATATTTTGGCTTGAGTAAACATGCATTGAAGTGAAGGCTACAGTGTTTCCGTTACTGCATCTTTTCTTTGAGCTTTCTTCCTCGTATCAAGATCACCTTTAAATAAATGCAAGAAAAAAAAAAGTGTGTGAAAACGGGGTCATCGGGGTGTTACTAACGTGAAACCCCCGCCAGCTCTTTCTCTTCACAGCTTCCCTCCATAATGAGAGAATCTGTTGAATCACATGGAGTAATGCTGCATGGCTGATGACTGAGTCATCGGCTGACCTGTATGTGATATAGTGCCGTGATGGCTGAGTGATTCATGTGGAACTGGCTGAGGCTTCACAGCTTGCCAACTGTGAGAGGCGTTGTGATGTAACCAGGGGCTGAGAGTGGACCAATCACCTGCCCAACGTCAGTGAAATGATGTGGAGGACAGATGACGTCATCTTGACACTTGTCCTCCTGGAATTTTGCTCTCCGAGTCACATCTCTCGGTTAATGCGGACGCTCGTTCTGCTGAGTTGGCAGATATAACGTTTCAACCATAAAGATAAGATCACACCCCAGGCTTTCTCCACCTTACACATTCTTACATCAACTACTGTAGAAGGATTATCTTCATTTGAGCATAGAATGTAAATGTATACATTTTTCTGAGGAGGTTTGGTTTCATCACTTTGTCTTTCAATTAACATATCCTTAAAAAAAACAGACATTATCCAATCTCTAGAAGTATCTTTTAAGATCATGGATCCATTTGTGTGTTACAATTTCATCACATGATGCATTCTTTCGTAATTACCATCTGTGTCTGCTGTCGTCATGAATGGAAATCATTAAAGTGACTTGTGCTGACTATTCATAAAGCCCATGACGGGCCTACATGCATTTCTTCTTATGTATGAACACATGAGCATGTCACCTCAAACGTCAAAATCAGCAAAAAATGAGGAAGTCAGAGTACAATTAAAGGGGCGCTCCACCCATTTCAGACACGACGGTCAGCTTATTACTATTCAGCCTGAATAATGGCATCCATCATCTGGAGGGAGTCTGATTCTGCGTCTGAAACTGCGAACCTACATACTCAATATATTTACTATCGTTCAGCATACGTTTGTGTGAGTAAACAGCAGTATGTATGTTTTCGTACACAGTGAACTGCTGAACCAATTTAAAAAATAGATTACGCCTCGCAAAGTGGAATCCTACACTTACATTGAGGCGTTATTGACGTTACAGAGCTTTCCGCCATTGTCAGTTATGAACATTGTTATCACTACCGCATTGCATTGTGGGATATTTCTGCCTCCATAGTATTCAATGTTTGCATACTGCAATATTTCAACAGAAATGGTGTGCAATTCAAGTACTCGCATACACATGCTGAGACACACTGATCACATTGTAGCTCTCAAAATCCAGACCAACTAATGTGACTATTTTCAACTTTTTTTTTGTGGCATTTTTAGAATAAAGCGATGAAAGATATCCACATTCAACCCCGTGCCTCTGATGTGTCGTGCAGTGTGTGTTTGTGCCCATAGGGTTGTTCTCTGCTTTTGCTCTGAAATATCCTCCTCTTTACCCTCTTTTCTATTTCTATTTCAGTCTCAGTTCTATCTGGCACCATCTGCCTTTTGTGTGTGTGTGTGTTAAAAAAAGACAGGGAGGCTCTATATTCTGCATGTGTGTGTCTGGCCAGCGTACATATCACCTCATAGATCTGTTGTTTTTTCTCTCTCATAAGTGCCAAATCTGCACAACTCAGTACAGTAATAATAATAAAACATGAAAATCATCTCACTGGTGCTGTGGGCTAGGAGGCGGCAATTATCACAATAATAATTTAAAGAAAGTGAAGGGCAGGCAGAGGGAGGGGGATGGAGAGCCATTCATTGTGTTGAAGAGCCTCGGCTGCAAGGTGACTCAAACATGACTGGAATATGAACAAGCTAACCCCCACACACACACTCACACTCACACACACACACACACACACACACACACACTCACCCACATACAGATACACTGACTATTAGGAAGAATGATGCTCACTCTGTCATTCACCGAGGAATATACAAATTACAGCTCTCTCTCTCTCTTTCAACACCAGCAGCAACTCACATCATTTTCAACTGAAGAAATGTGTGTTTATCTCCTCAGCTGACACAAGAATTACAAACTAAATGATACTGGAATGTTTACTTAAAGCCACAGTGGGAGGGGGATCTATGAGCAGAAATGGAATATAATAGTCATAACTATATATGTTTTTTCATGTGTCATGTCTCTACACATCTGGGATCGGATCTTGCTCTCAATGGGACCCGATCTTCGGACCACATGCCGAGGTGGACTAGCTCGCATTGAGGTCGGATCTCAGTGATTCTACGATGGCACAGAACGGACAAACCATAAAGATCTGGAAGCAAGGGGAAATAGGTTTACATCTTAAATCCGCCTTCCATTTTCATACGTTAACTTACTATATAACCCATCCACACACACACACACACACACAAATGTACATTACAACATCATCAGTGGTGCTGCTTTCCACATTTTGTTCGCTTTGACGAAGCTAAACTAGCAGTTTCCCCCCCGCTTCCAGTCTTCATGCTCACGCTAACCAGCTGCTGCCTGCAGCTTGAAGGAGGCTACATTTTGCTGACTTTTATATTTAACATTTTAAATTCACGACATTTACTTATAATGGATTTTTTACATTTCAGCTAACAACAGATAAAGTGTTGGAATAATTAGCCTCACAGCCTGCAGCTGTGATACACTACTCTGTCACCTCGCACACTGTGCACAGCGTTTTAAACCACTGTGTTTGACAAACTGTACTGTACTTACTAAATTACCTCTAAAGCCATTTTCTGCAAATTTGCTGTGATAAACACCTGCTGTCAGCTATGTCTGAAACACGAGCACGGATTCCTGGTTTTGAATAATGCATCTGCTTAGTTTAGCATGTGTGGAGCTGCAGTGGTGTGTGTGGCCTTTTTCTTTATAATCGGTTCGTTTTCAGTAGACCAACACAAACGCATTATACACTTCAGCAGTCCATTACACACGCAGTAAATTAAGCATGAACAGCACTTCAGCGAGTCAAAGTGCATAAATGTAGATATTTAGAAGCAGCGCTTGTTTTTAATGAATTTAATTTCCATCCAGCAGTTGGAAAATGTTGTTTATGAAGCAGCTTGTGTGAGTAAAGGAGATTGCAGGGTGAGTGGGGTCGGGTCTGAGACGTGGTGAAGCTCTCTGGAGGATGGCTGTAAAACACTGGAGGAGGTTTTGACACGTTTTTTTTGGAGCATGTTTGTGAGGCTTTTCCTAACAGCAGTTCATTTGAGTGAGTTTTTGTGTTCGCCAAGAAATGTGTGATGGTTATTTTGTTTTCTTCTGCTGAATAAATATCGATGTCTGTGTCTGTGTTCTGTAGCTCAAGGAGTGTTTACTTCTCTGTCGTCAAATTCACGAGTCATTTCCAAGGTAACTCAGGGACCCGTTTCCTAAATACTCCGGCACGTCGCCGCTTCAATGGAAAAAGACGAAGATGCTTTAATTAACCCTCATCCTACAAACTGTGGACCCTGCAGACCCCGGAGGTATACTTTATCATATCTCAGTATTATTATTTTCTTTACTCGGATGTCTTTAGGTTTGATAACTAGTGTGCATGTAAACACAGTGAGGACAAACCCCCTTCAGGTTTCTTATTGAGCCGACAGATTAAAGGACCATAAAGCCCATTAATAACAAATGGATTATACTTTTAACATCACTCTCTTGACCTTCAGGGCAGCCTTGGTTTCAGTTCATGGCAGTACAACATTACAATCAATTCGCTGATATAAACCATCAAAGTGAACATCTGCTTTTTTCCTTTTTTATTAAGGCAACTAATTAACACCAGAAACTCTTTAGAAAACACTTCTTTTGTTGGCGTGTCTATGGATTTATGGGAAGCTATTTTTGTTTAGAAATTATCCCTGCAGGCACAGCAATAAAACATGATAATGTATCTGGGTAATTGTCCTTATGCTGCCTGGAAGGTAGAATTCAATCAGAAACCTGCGCTGTGCTTTGGGAAATGGTTGGTCGTAATGTAAAAGGACTTTAAAATATAGTATCCAAGAAACTGCTTGTATGTTCTGAGCCTGAGATAAGCTATGAATGTTGCACTTTGATTGTAGTGTGTGTGTGTGTGTGTGTGTGTGTGTGTGTGTGTGTGTGTGTGTGTGTAGTCATTGTGGCTTTGTGTGGTGTGCACAATGATAAGAAACGGGAAGATGGCGACAGAAAAAGGAAGCAGAGGATCCACCGTCAACGTTACACGTCCAGGTGCTGCTTTGCCGCGAAGTCCAGGGTGTGCTGTGATTGGTCAGTGGGCGAGCACGTGACTAAAGTGAAACTTGCCAGCAGAGCTTAGTTGGAGTAGTACGAGTTCAAATTGAAAGATATGGAAATTATAACATTTGTAGGGTTTTGCTTGGTGTAGTTTATTTATTTTTTGACCTAGCTTTGTTTTTGAACACTCAACGACTCAAGACTATCGTGAAACGAAACTTAACAGCAGAGGCTTGCAGCTCAGCCAATCAAATGGCCAGCCTGACAAGTTTCCTGACTCTTCCACACACCATGACACAGGGGGCTGAGACGAGGAAAGACATTGCAGAGCAGTACGTTTAACGTTTGGGTTGTGAAAAATAAAATCATGAGATGGTCTCCTATAGAGACGGATCAGCCGTGGCTTGTTGTTATGGGAAAGAAAAAGCCCGGCTTTTTCGCCGGCCGGCTTTTTCGCCGGCCGGCTTTTTCGCCGGCCGGCTTTTTCGCCGGCCGGCTTTTTCGCCGGCCGGCTTTTTCTTTCCTTAAACTGATCCGTGGAAACGCCGGAAGCGGAAACGCCGGTTTGCAGAAGTCTTTGGTTTTAATAACAACAAAGCCGATGTTTCAATTTTGCGAAGCTATTATCGTTAAATTATTATAAAAATGTACAGACATTTACCCAACACTGTAGAGACGTGAAGTGATTTGATGTATTTTTAACATAACGCTACGCTTGGCATCAAAGAACAGGTAAATTGATCAGTTTAAGGTAGTTAACATTATCGAGACTATTTAAAGTTAGCAACGTTAGCTAGTTCGCTAAGATTGGATTTATTTAATGACTCACTTTTGTGTCCTGTCCTCTTTCAGAGGTTTAATATTTATATCTCACGGCTTCAAATTGTGATTTATGTTGCCTCTGTTCATAACCGCTGCAATTTACACTGCAGGGAAATGTCACCAGCAAATTATTCTGTGATGTGTGTGTATGTGTGTGTGTGTGTGTGTGTGTGTGTGTGTGTGTGTGTGTGTGTGTGTGTGTGTGTGTGTGTGTTGTTACTGACCAGGCGTGTCTGTGAGTGACATGTTTGACTATATGTGTTAATGAGCAGCAGAAACACAACATTGAAAGCGAGAAAATCAATTTGATCCTGTCAGAGAGCTCAAAGTCTGTTTTTATTTTTGTGTAAATGAAGCCTTTAAAGCAGTTGGTAAAAACAGACTCCCTTCAGACTTCATATTGAGCCACATGAACAGATTAAAGGACCATAATGAAGACTTTGTCTAAGCCCATTGACTACAAATGGATTATACTTTTAACATCACTCTCTTGACATTCCACCTTCAGGGTAGCCTTGGTTTCAATTCATGGGAGTACGACATTATAAGATCAACTCGCTGATATAATCCATCAAAGTGAACATATAGCTGCCTTTTTCCTGTTTTTTACCAAGGCGACTAATTAACACCGGAGACTGTTGAGAAAACACTCCTTTTGTTGGCGTGTCTAGGGGCTTATGGGAAGCTGCAGCCACAGCAATAAATCATAATCTGCCACTGACAAAACATTTAAAAGGATGCGTGTGAACTGTGATTGATTGCTGATACGAAGCAAGTGTGAAAACCTTTGCAGGGTCATTTTCTTTGTGGTGCCTGGAAGGTAGAATTCAATCAGAAACCTGCGCTGTGCTTTGGGAAATGGTTGGTCGTAATGTAAAAGGACTTAACCAAGAAACTGTATGTTCTGAGCCTGAGATAAGCCATGAATGTTGCACTTTGATTGTAGTGTGTGTGTGTGGGGGGGGGGGCTTTGTGTGGTGTGCACAATGATAAGAAACGGGAAGATGGCGACAGAAAAAGGAAGCAGAGGATTTATTTAATGGCTCACTTTTGTGTCCTGTCCTCTTTCAGAGGTTTAATATTTATATCTCACGGCTTCAAATTGTGATTTATGTTGCCTCTGTTCATAACCGCTGCAATTTACACTGCAGGGAAATGTCACTAGCAAATTAGTGTGTGTGTGTGTGTGTGTGGTTACGAACCAGGCATGTCTGTGAGTGACTGGATGTGTTTGATTACATGTGTTAATGAGCAGCAGAAACACAACATTGAAAGCAAGAAAATCTATTTTTTGTTTGTGTAAGAAGCCTTTAAATCAGTTGGAGTCACATTTCCTTTTACTTTGTGATGCCAGCATTAAAGATTGCATCAGAGGTAATAACACTTCTGCACTCTGCTTTCCCTCAATCAGGATAAAAGTCAGATTCATAACAAGCTGCTCAAAGATTGAATCCCTACTAGCGAGACACACGCTTGCAAATGTGCCCCAAACATTCCCGCCCATGCAGAGCACGTGCATTAACGTATCCGCAAATATCAGCTGCTGTCTCGCTGTTGACACTGTAGAAGAAACTTCCAAAGCCACAAATGGGCAGAGTGCACCCACAAAGAGTCCAAGCTGCTTCAACACACACAGACACCAGCTGCACCGACATACTCCAACCGTTTCTCAGCAGACTAACACTTTGTGGATTAGACGTCGCATGGTGGTGTTTTTTTTTCCATCTGCACGTCTGTCTTTGCCATTTCACACTTTACATTCTGTCTCATAATCACTCAATCATATTTTCTTTGGCAATATTGCTGATTTCCATTGTTGCAAGTTTCAATTTGTCCTTGGGCTGCTTTCAACCCTGAAAATTCACCTAGCAACAGTAGATTAATGTTTTCCTCTCCCATCTGGACACCCGCACGCACACACACACACACACACACACACACACACACACACACACACACACACACACACAGTCGTGTTTTCATGACTTCAGGACATTACATTGACTTACATTCATTTCCTGGAGATTTACCCTAAACCCACCCATAACCACTACCAGCCTAATCCTAACCCTTACTTTAATCTTAATCTAAACATAACCTTACCCTAACCTTAAACCAAGTTTTCACCCTAAATTATTATGATTTACATCATGGG
This sequence comes from Leptoclinus maculatus, assembly GCA_032191485.1. Taxonomy (NCBI): domain Eukaryota; kingdom Metazoa; phylum Chordata; class Actinopteri; order Perciformes; family Stichaeidae; genus Leptoclinus; species Leptoclinus maculatus. The sequence continues at coordinate 26,997,215 of JAVDOI010000003.1, read as the reverse complement.
TGGACCTGCAGTTTGTCCCTAAAAGGAGGGCAAGTCCCCACAATACGACTCTGTAATCAAATATATGTCCCCACAAGACCACACACACACACACACACACACACACACACACACACACACACACACACACACACACACACACACACACACACACACACACACACACACACAGTGCTAAGTAGGTAGGGAATCGAAAATGGTTTACAGTCACAGAAATTAGTCACCAGCACTGATTCAAGTGAGCCCTGACTAAGCACTTTTAATGCACTTTCAGTTGTGTGTGTGTGTGTGTGTGTCGAGATGGAAATATGTAGCGGGGTGATTAGCGCCCTAGTTTATTGTGTCAGCCCAGCACAAAAATAAAGCTTTCCTTTTTGTTCTTGAATCTCTATTCTTCACCTTTTCATATTCCTCACTGGCAGCATCTTCAGCCGCGTCAACACACTGATCCCACAAAGTTGTTGTGTGTGTAATGGCTTCAGAGGTTTTGGAAAACAGCGGCTCTAATCAGCTGGAGACACACTGCTGATCTGCAGTCTCAACTGGGACACAGTTGCAAAGCACATTTGCATGGAAATGATAGATTTCTGTCGCTGCACTGCTTTGAACATTTAGTGTGTGCACAGTCAAAAAATAGAATTGAATCTGTAATAGTGCTGCTTGAGATTTATTGATGCGAAGACAAAAATGTAAAACCTTTTTGGAAGTATTTTTGCATTTAGTAAAACATTAAAGGCCCTGAAAACCTGAAACCAAACGGTACTATTAGTGGTCCTATGAACACACATTATTCTGCCAAAGTGTGAACAGTTTTGGGCTGAATTACCTCTACGCACCAATCAGGATTTAATAACTGCTGAATACAAATTTTTAGGGGGCTTTAACAAACAAATACAGATAAAAGAAGGGCGTCATCTCTGTGATACAATACAATCGTCCACTGGAGCTTTATAATCTATAGATGTTTGGTATTTTGTACAGGTAGCCGGATGTAATGCATTTATTATCCATAGATTTATTCAGCTTGTTCTGTATATTTACGCCATTTGATTGCAGTGACGACTCAAACAACCCGATGCTGCTGCTCTCTTCGTCTTTGTCTCTCTGTCCTCCACAGACAAAGTAGTAATCTTAATGATTGGTGCGGTTAACGGCAATTATGTCAGTAATTGCTTCCTCTCTGGCATCATTGCTCTGCACAGCATTCTCCAAACACACACACACACACACACACACACACACACACGCGTACTCTTATCTGCTTGATTTTCAAGAGGAGTCCCATCTTACTTTGATTTCTGCTCTGTTTTGGGCGGAGCAGGTGTGTTGTTTCTAATTGTGTGCCAGGAAGGACAACAATTAACACCCAACCCCAAGGACTACACTTTTCTGTCACTTTGGTCAACCTGTCACTCTCCCCGTCAGCGTTTCTCCCTGTTGCTTCACACCTGTTCCTTTCACATCCCCCTTCCGTCCTCGTCCTCCGTCTGTCCTCTCCTTGTCAAAAACAATAAGATCGTTAGACGAGATTCAGAATGATGGGGTGAGGAGATCATCGCGCTCACACACACACACACACACACACCGAAATACTTCAAATCAGAGCGGCAGGCAAACACACTCACCCCCTCTACACTAAAATGAAACAACAATGAACATGAGGAGGTTCAAGTTATAGGAATGTGTACGTTCAATACAAGATGACACATTCACACCGTATACCAATCCATCTACAGCTCTTGAACCTGATAAACCGCCGCGCTATATATAAACACGGACCTCCCACGCAACGCTAGGAGAGCTGAAACAGACACACGCCATATGGACCATGCTGTGATTATAAAAAGTCCTCGTGCATCCGCATCCCACAGGCCTACGTGTTGCCACATCGCATTTAGGGCCGGACTTTTTTAATGGCTGAGCCACAGGCCCAGCAGCACAGGAGATGACCTACATCTCAGCCGGGCCTTATAGAGAGATCGTGCTGTGACTCACACACAGAAAGAAGAATGGGATTAAACGCCCAGAGTACATGGCATTAGTTGTGATGTGATTAAATCACGGTTGACCTAGGATACATGAAACTTTAACGAAGAGGAATAATGATATTAAGCACCATGTCGTCCAAACTAAAATCAATATATCTTTACATAAAGCTGCCCTCCTCTAAAGCCACAAGGAATGACGACTAAGTTAAATCTCCAGAGACGATCAGGTCTCTAATGTGCTTCAGTACCGACTTGCATCATGTTGTTGTAATTCAGTTACAGCTGACTCGGTGAAGATGTAATGTAATTGCAAGTAGGAATGATTGATTATCGGTCCTAACGTGGTTTTTCTTCTACGTATTTCATCAGGATTCAACTACTGTGCTGAGGGGAAGGAGAGCAGCCGTCAGCATGAGACGGTGAAGGGCTCAGAGAGACTTACTGAGGGTCTTCCAGGGTAAGACTTGATTAGGATGGAGGAGGGTGGAGGTACGCCCTGACCCTAACCTGACAGTGACACTCCTGTTGGCTCTACAGCTTCATGATTGATGGTGTTAAAACAACTTAATACTCGAATATATATATATTTTTTGCTATTAGAGGGCAGCAGAAACAAGTTGTGAACACAAAATTGACATATTATCACCCATTAAAGTTGTTATGTCAAACGTGTTAGCAAAGAGTATTTAAAACATTTTAAATTATGTATTTACACATCTGGTTATGGAGCTAAAATAATTAATTAATTATTAATTTGGGGTTGTGTTTCTGGCCACCTGTCGAATATCCATGTCAATCTCCAATATTTAGTCGTTATTGTTCCAAACATTTTCATGACTTTTATTTTTACACACTATACTTTGATTTATTTCGACATAATATACTATAACATTTTAATCTTTTAACAAACTGTACTGCTACCGTGTATGATTTTTTTAAGACGTACTATACTACGAATGTATTACTTTTTTCAACATACTATGACTTTTTTAAGGATTTTTTTGGACATTCTATACCATGAATGTTCATGACTTTGTTCAACATGCTATACTATGACAGGTACCGGTTGGTCAGAAGGGCTGCAGCTGGGCAGATGCCAAGGCAAAAACACGTGTGTGGGAGGAGTTCGGGGAGACTATGCAAGATTATCCTTGAGGCCAACTGAAAGTCCCTCTCCAAACCATCCATATCCCTGGTAGAGGTCGCAGAGGTCGTCAAAAAGCTGCTCGGCAGCAGGAGGCTAGGGGCGGATGAGATTCGCCCCGAGATGCTGAAGGCTCTGGACATTTTTGGCGCCGTCTTGGCTGAAATGCCTCTTCAGTCACACATGAAGGCTTGTGGAGTGGCAGACCAGGGTGTTGGTTCCCATTCTTAAAAAACAGGGAATAGATAGTGTACTTCAATTCTCGGGGTATTACACTGCTCAACCTCCCAGAAAGGTTTACTCCAGGTTGCTGGAAAGGAGGCTCCGACCAGCTGGGGGTGGTTTGAGGGTCTCAGTGCCATCATCAGGTCAACATTTCAATTTCTACAGTAGATGCTGAGGTAAAAACATTACTTTGTGCAAGTGTTAGCATGCTAACAGGCTAAACTAAGATGGTGAAACATGTTCATTTGAGCATTCAGCACAAAGATATGACATTCCAACAAGTTTTGGAAAAATAACACTTCTTGATTTGCCTGAAAAGCATCATCAGTGCCTCGGTTCCCAAGCTTCCTTCATTCACCCAACGGCAACTTTTTAATCATGATTCGATTTACTGACCCAACAAATATTCCCCCGGGATTTGGAAACAAGTCTTTCTCTCATTCCAATTGTCAAATGGCAGCAATCCCAGATCCAACTCGCTGCCAAGATCATAAGTGTTCTTGGCTCAATGCGACGCTTTCCACCAAATCTAATGGATATCTGTTCAGATGTTTTACAGTTATCCCTCTGGCAGAGAGACAGGGAAACCATCGAATGGGGCCACTGGGGTCTGTAAAGCATCTCACTCTGTGCTCCAGGTTAGGGTAGACTCTAAAGGTCTGACTCCCCCTACAGGAGTGTTATTCTAATTTGTATGACACAGTAGTTCAGCTCAGTGTTCTCAGAAATTGGGTTGTAAAAGTCATGATCGGTCAGAGTGAGAAATGAGGGTTAGCAACGCACACAAAACAGCATTTTGAAAGACTAAACTATACTTTGATTGTGGGTGGATTAGTTCAAAGACTGACAGAAGCTTTGCATAACACTCTCATAGAATGCCGAAGGCTGTACAGACAATATATGAAACCATGTGGAATGATTCAAAGTCCACCGGGCTTTGTTTGACACAAAAAAGACACACACACACACGTGGTCATCAATAAAAAGCTGAACTCAGATTACCAAAATCTTTTTTTTAATCAACTAGCAATAATGTACAATATAAAAGTTGACTACAAACAGAAAAATAAAAAAGATGCATTGATATTAACAAGAAATGTGTCCTTGTGAGCCTCCTGAAAGCAGCAGATACAGGGAGCTACAGATTCCTCTACAGTGTGTTGATAGATACTTTAAGTCAATCAGTACGACTGAATTCTATCAAAACATTTGAGATTTTGTAAATTGAATTGATGTACTTGTGATTCAGGCTCAGGGAGTTTCTTGTTTATAAAAGTCCAATAAACATATTTAAACCTTACTTTGACCAAAATGTGCATCTGTGATTGGGTTGTGTGTGTGTGTGTTTACCTACATAGGTGTGTGTGCGTGCTGTGTGGCGGAGGGGGAGGGGACAGCAGAGGCCGCTGAGAGTGCGGAGGTGGGGGGCTGAGGGGCGGACGACGAGGACGAGGACGTGGAGGCAGCGGTGGCAGCTGATGATGAAGACTCTGTCAAGCCGCTGTGTGTGATGAAGCGCAGTCGCAGCTTCATGGCTGGACGCAAAGTCATGATGATTTTCTCCACCTAGAGAGAGAGATGGGAGAGCGATAATACACAGATGTAGACTTAATTACCAGGTCAACATGCATCACATTCATTTATCTCGACACACAGAATAACACACAAAGCGCTGTGTTCAATAGCGGCTTTTGTCTTTTAAATTAATTTCACTGGTCCAAGCCTTTAAGCACAACGGAGCTGTAGTTTAATCTCCTCCAATTAACTGTGGTGTCAGGTCTGGACACCAGAGGGGACTTTTGTTGCTGCGCAGATGGTGACAGACTCCAGCTAATAATGGAAAATGAAAACAATTGTCTCCGGAGGAGCTGCCGGTTCACAGCTGTTATCTTAATTAAAGTCTGTGTGACGAAGGTCTCTTTGTCTCCACTTTTAGTTGTATCACCTTCTCATTGTACACTGTAAATGTTTATTTGAACAGAAGACGCTCACCTGCTCCTTCACGCTGTCTCCAGTGTACATGTATTTAATGTGGTACAGGAAGTCACAGATCGGGTCCATGTAGCTGAGATGTTGGCAGTGTTGGTCCACCGCCTGGAGCATCTCGTAGAAGGCCACGCCGATCTGAAACGCACAAAAAAAACATCTTACTATCGTATGCATATCTCGGGAACCGCTCATCCGATCTACTTCCCCAGACCAACACGGTCTTGCAAATTGTTCAACCGTCCTCTGACTGTGAATAATGGCACGAGAGGTACTCAAAGATGTTTCTAAAGTAAAGCTATTAATACCGAAACGTCCTGCATTCAAATGTTTACTTCAAGTGAAAGAGGCATCAGCACAATATACTTAAAGTTATTAACTATTCGATATATTTTATTATCCGTTCATGGTGGAGCTTTTTTAACTGAGAGTCAAATCTAAATCTGTAACATTTTTCTGTCAAGTAACAATGTTTTCCTTTGAAGTAGATGTACACAGTAAGTAGTATATCTTAAGTGCTTCAGAGGCCTTTTGTAACTTATTTCGGGGTACAATGAGTTACAATAGATACACAAATCTATATTAATTAACATAATAAATCTATAACTGTTTGGGGCCACAGGCCAGTAAAGTCAGCCCCTGGTGTTTTTCTCCCGTGAACTAGACTGTAGGCATTTTTCACTAATGTTTCCGACTGAAGTTAAAGGGAACATTATTGTGCATCATTTTATGCGTTTTATTCATAATTATTGCACCTGTCATCCATCATAGTTAAATGTTTGTGTGTACCTCCAACATGCACCGTGTCCTCTCCTGCTGGAAGCGCTGCAGGAACGGCCCCACCAGGTGATACACGTACAGTAACTGGAACTCCGTCTGCACGACGGGCTTCAGCGTCTCCGACAGGAACCTTCACACACAGATGTATGATGACACGACAACCATTAATGACACGAGGACGATATGGTGGGAGTAATGGGACAGAGACTGAGGAAGACTTCCTTACTTGGGGATCAGAGACAGCTGTCCGATGGACGAGTGATGCCACACAGCGTGCGCTAATGCTAGCACGTAACTGCAGTTCATTTCGCTGTAGCTCTGGTGGCAGGCCGTGAAGTCCAGCAGGGCGAAGGGATAACCTGCCCACTCGGTCTCTGACGTCAGTACCGGAGAGCCGATCACGGACACGATGCGGTCGTGGAGAACGATCCAGTACGGCTCCTGGAGGAGGGGAGATGGAGGTGATCATGGGGAACAATCTCGGTGTGAATTCATCAAATAGTTAAGGATCTTTTGGGAGTGTGTATTCTTACAGGAAGTGCGGTTATCACAAGTCCAATGGCATTCATCCAAGCTGTGATGTTCTCTCTGGGAACCAGAGGTTGGCTGAAAGGTGAAAGATGTTTTAAATCATCGGAGTACACACATCCAAAAATAGGAGTGCAACACTAAGACCAAAGCGCTCAACAACCGAAATAAAACAAAAAACAGGTTTTACAGTCAGGGACAGAGCCGTTAACTGTCTGAAGTCTTTTGTACCTCTTCAACACAACATTGAGCAGAGCGTTGCCGACATCTTTTCCCGACACGGCCAAAGCCATCAGCTCCACGCAGGTGACGTGCAGGGCGTGGGCCGCGGGGTTGGGGAACTCGTTGAACCTCCAGTCACAGTTGGGGAAGGGACCGGGTGACTTGCCAGCCATGGGTGAGAGAGAGTTAGGGAGGCTGAACATCGCTAGTGGAGGACACGAGGTCCAACAGAGGCATGAATGTGTGACGTGTCCCTGTTTTAATTACATGCCGTCTACCAATCCATGAGACACCACTTCCATCTCGTTCTGTAGTAAAAGCTACATTGGCTGCAATAAAATGAGATTAAGTCGTAAAAGCACCATCTTTCTGACTTTAAAGCAAAGAGGCATCGAGGGACACTAGAAGTATTGGCAGTGAGGTAAATGTATTATTCAGGTACCGCAGGACGTTTTATTAGCCAGTATCAGGGTCAGTTAGAGAGAGGAATGTTCCACCAACACGGGGAGATTAGTGAAGGATATTGTCCACCAGGCGTCCAATCAGCTTGCAGTAGTAGGTGTCATCAGGGATCCACACGTTGTCCTCTCTGGCGGTCATGCCTAACTTCAGATAGGTTTCACTAAGGCACCACCCTGGGGCGCGATTGTCCTAGAAGATAAAAAAATGAATAATTTTGATAAATAATAAACCCTCGAAGCTGTTACATAACGAGGTATCGTCTCCAGTGTGTGTGTGTGTGTCCTCCTACCTTCAGTGAAGACATGATGGCGTGCACCAGTTTTCTCTTCAGGTTGGTTCTGTCTCTCAGATGCCGCTCGTAGTAGTGAAGTGTGTTGTATAAGTAGGTGACTGGGCGGTCTGCACACAAACAAAGAAGTAAATACACACCAGTGTGCACAAACACTGGCCTACACACTCACATCCCAGGAGATGGTCCTTACTCACCGTGGAACTTGTACAGCCCTCCCAAATGGTCCAGCAGCGTTTCCAGAGACTTGGAGACAGGAAGAAGCTCCAGGAAACGGTGGATGACGATGTCAAAGACGGGCAGGAAGCGCAGGCACACGTTGCCAAAGTAGATGGGCAGGTACTGAGGCTGGAGTTGCATGGGAGGGTTGACTTGGTCCGCAAGTCCCTCAAAGTACAGCTTCTCTGGGTATTTCTGGTAAAGAAACAACAAACATTGTTTACTTCTGACATGGGTTTCTTTTTATGAGGTGTGTCCGAAAAAACAAGCGAGTTCTTGTGTACCTTGTGGTAGCTCATGTGCTTATTGTGCCAGTCACTCTGCAGCCAGTGCTCCGGAGCGTTCTCCTTGACAAAATCATTGACTCGGTTCCTGAAGTCATTGGGCTTCAGCAGCAGCAGCTGGATTATGAAGTAGCAAACCTGAGCCTCATTGCCCTCGTGGCTACGCATCGCCTGGACGCAGAGGAAGAGGGAAGTGAGACACAAAGACCTTAGTACATAGTAGAAATATATATACATATACATATATTTCCATATATGCAAGTTTCTCCTCACCAGACACAGAATGAGTCTGTCCAGGGTGACGATGTTGTATTTCCAGACCATGTCGTTGAGTATTTCAATGCACTTGTTGAGCTGCTGTCCTCCGGCCGATGTTGAAAACTCGTAGACAAGAAAGTCTGCAAATGTTCGCACATGAGCCACCAGTGCACGAGCCCCGATACGCTCCAAGACCCTGAGGGACACAAGATGAGGCGGGAGTAAGCTCATCATGTCAAAGCAACACCGTATACTCCCACTGGATCAATTAGCCACAGAACCCCCCCCCCCCCCCCCCCCTAGGGCCAATTAGTTTTAACAAAATGCCTGAACATCAGTGGTGAGATGCATCATTACCACATGCTGCATGGAGACATTGAATGTAACACAAGGGGAAGAAATGGTGGCAACTGAGCCCGTGCCATGTATTTGGAAGATTTGCTTTTAATTTGATATTTCAAATGTATTTTTCTGTACACCTTTTATAGAATCTGTGTGTACAATGCGTCTGTCTGTGTATATAATAAATACACGTTTGAGTGAATCATGCCGTCATACCTGAAGCCTATCTGGTTGATGTGGTCCGTCTCCAGCAGCATCTTCCACAGCAGACAGAGGAACAGTGGGGGCGAGCCCTGCATGGAGAAGTGGGTAATGATGTCATTCTCGTTGGCCATGGACTTCCACTTCCTGTACTCCTCTTCCACGTTCTTCTTCAGGTTGAATCGAGACTCCTGAGGAACATTGTTCTGCTTGAAGAACGCCTGAGGGGCAGAGAGAGAGAGAGTCATGATAACAGGATTATTGCATCTGATTCGAGGTGAAATAAAAGTGAATGTGTCAGCGTCATTCATGCCCAAGTGACCATAGTGCACCTGTAGTGGAGCAGGGAAGCAGGAGAGTGTGTGTGAGGCCCAGTTATGAGGCGTGAAGTTCATGATGGTCTGGAGGATGTCTTTACACCAAGTCCCATGGATGGAGTCGGACCCTGTGAAAAAGTCTACACAAAGCAGGCCACTTAAAATATATATATATATGACTGAGATGATATGGGGAAACAGGCGTGAAGGTAAAAGGTAACAGGCAGAAATAAAGATTTAATGTCCACAACTTCAGCAAAGAAATTCATTTCATCTCTGCCTTTTCTGTACACGGTGACACGTGTCATTAGACTACATATTACAAGCACATAGAGGGGAGTGAAAACCAGACTTTTCATTTGTCTTTCTCCACCACACAGCCCCACCTGCTGGTGCAGAAGCTCACAGAGCGCTTTGGGTTGGACTCCAACATTGTGGACCTCATAGAGAGACAGGAAGTGAACATCTCTCTGAAGGCTGCATCCTCTGTCCGATGTTTACCGATGACTGAGAGTTTGACAGCCAGCGTATAGAGAAGTGTGCTGACGACACTGTAGTGTCTAATGATCCTGCTGTTATCTATTCATGAGTCGCTGTAAAGAAACATGCTAAGAATTGAATTTGACAAAAAACCAAGAACATTGATTTCAGACGTCACCACGCCTACTTCCAGGTTGACAGATCATCATGACATTGTTTTAATAATATTTCTTTGAGTCAGTCTTCACCTTTTCATTTATTTGCTGGTACGCATCTCTCAAAAGAAAACGTTTGGCACCGAGCAGAACAATTCATCTGAACTTTACAACAAACAGTCGTGAAAGAAGGCAGAATCCATGACATCTGACAGCACTTAGAATTTAAGTTCCTGTCCTTAGATAACGATGAGCCAAAACTAACAGATATAAATCAACTCTAAAGTACCGGTAGCATCAGCACTTCTCCCACCATGCCTTTCACGTCTTGTGTTCACCTTTTACTCTTGTATTTATAATACGAGTTCGTTATGCGTGTTTCTTTTTTTATTGCTACTTCGGCAGAACCAGAACAAATAAAGGTCTTGAACGTGAAACGAACCGGAGAATTACATGAAAGAAAAGAGCAAAAAAGACTGAAAGAGCAAGAAAAGAAAGTAAAAGCAAACAAGCTAAATCAGTGAAAGCAGAGTGAGTGCTACCTGTGACGTGTGTGGCTCTGGCCAGAGTGAGGATCAGGGCTCGGTTCAGCTCTTCAGACTCGGCGGACAGAACCGTCTTTGGGTCGTTGAGGAAGCGGGTGAACTGAGGCTGAACCTCTGAACTCCCCAAAGCTGTGATCAACCGCAGAGCTGTGCTCTCAACACTGAGGACGGAGACACAAAGACAGACGACGACGAGAGAGAGAGACAGAGACAGAGAGAGAGAGAGAGAGAGAGAGAGAGAGAGAGAGAGAGAGAGACCGTTATCACCCCGATGATAGTCACACAATATCTTTGGAGTAAATAATGTAGGATACAATCATTCAATGAGCCGGCTAACTATGTACTTTATCATAGAGTCCGTTTACAGACGCTTGAATTGAACTTACAGAAAGACAAAAGTTGACTTTGTTCAACAGAAACTGCCACGACAGAAGACAATGCACTACCGAAAAGTTTGTTTACTTCTACAATCACGTGAGTTTCAGTAATGTTGAATGTATGATCACCTTACCATAGATGCAGCTGGTTCTGGTTGGTCTGAGGCACAGCAGCCAGACTGTGCAGATGACTCAGAAGCTGGACTCTGTAGTGGGGCTGAATGTGGTGCATCCTGTAGCTGAACATCTCCAGCAGTGTGTGGAGGATTCCCCACGCGTGAGACTTAAATACGTTGGGCAGCAACTGGCCTGAACGGAGAAGAGAGAGTCACATTATTCAACATGCGTCCGCTCAAAATGAAACCCAGTGGACATGCAGTGATGGCTGAATTTAAATGAGACGGGGACACGCTGGAAGAGTTCTAACACTCCTGTAACAGGCGGCAATTATTCCTCAGGGATCATAATGAAGTGATGCAGAAGTCAGGTGTGCAAGTTACACTTTGAATCTGAAGTGAACAACTTCTCAACACGGCGGTGAATCCAAAATGTGTCTGTAACTCACTGATGAATCCTTTGATGCCCAGTGACTCGATCTCCATGTAGACCAACAGTCTGCTGTATGTTTCCACCAGTGCGGGGGCCAGGGTGATGCTGGATTTGGCTTGGGCCAACTTTATGACCCGAGTGGCGATACTGTGGATCAGACTGGAGGCGGGCAAACAAAGAGAAGCATTGAGATAACGTATCTGTGAAGCTATCTGCATGTTCTAAATCATTTCCATATCATTTGTTTTTGTGCCCGTAATTCATCTGTACGTCGTTTGCTTTCCCTTGCCTCATCTTCGCATGCACCGTGAGTGAATCCAGCAGGTTCATGGGCAGCGGGGTGACGGACCCCGACGCCATACAGTTGGTGCCGGGTAGGTTGATCCTCATAGACCCGTTTCCATAAATGGTCTCTACCAGGACGCCCATCGGCAGAGTGAAGCACTCGGAGTTGGTGCTGTAGGCGTTGCACAGCAGGGCGATCTTGTAGTCGGACATGCCCAGAGTCTTGTTACGCAGCGACTGCTGGAGGAACCTAACGGACAGGAGGGGAGGGAAGCAGAAACATGTTTGCTTCCATTTTATTTCAGCTATTAACTGAGCACGGTGTTTGAGGATCCATTACGTAAAGATGCGTACTCGTGGTGTAGTTTCAGAGAGTGTGGGATGGGTATCTGGAGTTTGGAGTTGTCGTTCTGAGCTTTGCGGTTCAGGTGGATCCAGATGCAGGTCATGGCGAAGGAGTGAGTTGACTGAGGCTTGTTAATGTCTGGAACTGGAATACACTGGAGGGGGAGAGAACACAGGGATACATCTGATACAAAGTTCTCACTTAGAGAATAAATTCTGACCACTAGCACTTCTACTTCTGCTACTCCAACCAAAACATGTACAACTACTACTGCACTACAGCCAATAACATGTAGTAATGATGATAGTAACCGAAATCAGGGCAGATGTGTACCTCTTTTTCTGGGTAAAGCAGGTCAAACAGCTTCATGACAGGCAGGAAGTCCGCCAAGGCGTTCTTCTGAATGCTTCCCGATATGAACTGCAGCAAGACCCACATCAGGTGGTCTCTCCCCTTTATGAGACCTCTACCTGCAAGCTACAGAGAAAGAAACACTCAACACCAAGGGTCACATCAGTCGACAGATGTTTTCCCAACATTTCAGAGCAATAAAGAGCAGCGAGCTGGTATTAACTTACTCCTTTCGGCAGATGGTTCTACATTTATCTTTAACGGATCCCAACAGTTAGTTGTGCCATGTCCCCCCTCCTCTTACCTTTTGATGCAGCGACAGCACCATGTGAGGGAAGCTTGCGAATTGAAACAACACAAAGAAGATGAGCTGGGAGGAGAGGTGCTGCCACAGCAGCTGGCTGGTTCCTCCGATGTCGGCGTCAAAGTGCTCCTCGGTCTCGGAGCGCTCCATGGCGTACACCACGAGGTCCACCAGCTGCTCCTCCAGCACCGGGCAACGCTGCTTATGCTGACGGGGGGAGGGGGGGAGGAGGGGGGGAGTGTTAAAAAGGATAAAGAAAAAAGTGGGCGTGAGAGAGAGGAAGTTAAACAGAGAAAGGGAGGAAAGGGCGTCCGAGGACAGAGAGAGAAAAGGGTGAGGGGGAAACGTGGAAAGAGAGGGGGGAAGGAAGGGAGAAGAAAGAGAGACAGAGGGAGGGAGAGACCATGGTTACATTACTTCACATACACTTTTTCATTTTAACAGATAATCAAATGTTAGACATTGACTTCATAATAAACACTTCCCATCCCTTGCATGCAGCACGGCCTCTCCTTCCTGCCTCTGTCAGCTGGGTAAACCTGTGGCCTCCTCCCCCCCCCCCCCCCCCCCCCCATACACTGCTCATTTCCATGTGATGTAATCATGTAGAAACACGTAGTGTCCACTTAGCTCCGGTAAATTGTCACGTTGTCATTTTGGACCAGTGAGATATTTGTCAAATCTTCTGCTTGCAGCTCCAGAGCAAACGATCTTACTTGAAGGTGTTACGTGGAGCGGGCAAAGCAATCACAGAGGGAGGTTCATGGGCTCGAGGGTCGCTGTGATATTTGAGAGTCAACACACGGCGGCCAATTAGCATCGAACGCACACGCTAATCCGGACAAATAAATATAAACATGACGAGAATGTAATTGGTTTCAGAACATCCTGCCAAAGGACTGCAGTTAATGACTCGCTAATTGCGTAACACCGCCACACTTACACGTTGATTAATGTGCATATATTGTAAAACTGATTTCTTGTAGTATTACCGGTTTTTCTGGACTGATCAAATCATGTAGGAACAAAACATTTCCTTACTGAACTACATACTGTGTGAACCTCGTTGGGGTATCTGAGCCAACAATGTTGAGACTTCCATATGTGGAGGGGACTTGATGAAAGAGGGAGGGGAGGGAATCAAGACAAGGTCAGATAATGGAGAGAGGGTGAGACAGATTAACGAGGTCTTAAAAGGTTTTTGCATCTAAGTGACTAATGGGGACAACATTCTTTTGAAATTGCTCCAGTATTGAGCGACACCGCTGCAGACGGAGGCCGCTAAACGGGCTGCAATGTATTCACTGTCAATTTACTGACGCTAAAACGGCTCAGATTGTTATTAAAAGTGTGACGACATGATGGAACGAACCCTACAGAGAAATAAAACTTTGTTATTAACCTTTTCTTGATTCGGTCCGTTTGTTTATGGTGTCATGTGACTTTTGCAAATATATTCAAATTAGCATCCCTACTAAAGAGACCTAAAACGGGTAAAGTGGGGCATTTTAACACGGCAGGGTTTATGGACATGGACTCGCTTTTGGAGCGAGCCTCAAGTGGCCACATAGTAGTCTGCACAGGGGCCAAGTGGACTCTTCTGCATGGGCTAGAGTTTGCATACCATGCGGGTAACTGTGTAGACACGGCACCATTAAACCAGCAATGGATTGAAGCATTATTCACAGAGCTCAATTGTTGAGTTGCATGAAAAAGTACTATTACTGACACTTCCCTGTTAACCCAGGGGTGGGGAACTTAACTTCACCCACCAGACAGACAGAAGGAGTGTGCGTCTCGGCAGTGGTTACCACTGTAGGACTTAACAGAGCCCCTTTCACACGACGTAGCAAGAAACAGCACAGCAGTACAATAGAACAAAGAACGGCACAACAAACCAAACACCAAACCAAACAGTGCAACACCGTCCTGCATGCAGGCTCACGGGTTGGGGAAGGTGGGGAGGGGTTGTGATTGGGTAGAAGAAGAGAAACTGTGAGGCTGACCATCACTTCTCTTCCTCTGCCACCAAACACACACACACACACACACACGCATGCAAACACAGTAAGAGAGAGGGCAAGAGAAAAACAAAGAAAAAGAGAGAGAAAGAGAGAGGGATCCACAGGAATATCTTCCGTCTATCAGCCCAATGGCCCGAAGCCAGTTACAGTGAAACCACACCAGTGTGGCTGGTCTATACTCCACCTCTTCTACAGACAAGTCCACCAATGGCAAACTGATGTGTGTCCACAACAAATACATTTCAAGGTAACTCTCTCTCAACCCACATTTTCCCCCAGTAGGAAACATCTGCCCCTGCTAGAGATCAATACTGGTTATCAAGTGTTAAACAGTTAAACATCTGCCACTGACAGTTCAGTTCAGACTCGGTGTTCAAATGCCGCTCTCAGTAGAACTGATCTAAATTATGACTAAATGATGAAACCCAATTATCCGAGGAGCTGAGAACAATACAATGTTTGAATGAAATATCCAAATAAATTAAAACTGTAGTCATCTTGTCAAGCGTTTTTAACCTTTTAATTAATTATCTTAAGAAAGAACAGCTTCTTATTTACTCTTCAATCATTTTGATAATGTCGTGATCGGCATAAAAAAAGTCTCGTTGACATGAATGAGCAGAGAAGCTGTTGGTTGTAGTTCATTTAGTGCCACTAATGAAGAATGTGATGAAAAAAAAAAAAAAAGAAATCAACCACGCGCCAACTAATGAACACAACACAGGTCAGAGTTCACTCATCCACTCAGACAGCCAATCACAATCACTCATTGGCTGACCGAAGCAAAACCCTGATCAAAAAAACAAAAACGAGTGCAAGAAAGCATTTGGCTTTGTAATGTTTCCATGTCTTCTATTCTTTTAAGCCGTCTGTGCACGTGCAATGTAAGTGTGTGCGCTGCTTCAAAGTGAACTTTGTAATTACAGAAGCATCTCTAACCCGGGAAGACAAGAGGCACTCTTTGGGAAGAAGATAAGTATATAAAGCATTACAAAGGAAGTTGGCAGAGCGTGGACTCTACAAATTACACAACACTAATTAACGTTGCTTTTATCTTTTCCGCTCGTGCAATGAATTGACTGGATGGCACAAGCGTCAATTTACTGCAGCGTCAAAAGTGAGTTTCAACGGAGAAGAAGAAATGCCGATGAGAAAAATCATTAAGATCCACCGACTCACAATGCCTCCCTGACAATAAACACATCGATACCGATATAGATAGAGAGCTGGTCTTCCTGTGATTACTGCCTGGCCATTGCAGTGTACTTGAATTGCAATTTTCAAAGCATAATAAACTATATTGCGTCTAGTCTAGTCTAGGTCTAGGTCTAGGTTTTGCCCAGGTCAGCACAACAGAAAGCAGCATGAGGTCAGACACGAGAGGACCTCACTAACAACAGGCAAAGGACCAGACTACATTCACTCATGCAGTGCAGCAGCACTTGAAACGTCAACAGCAGGGTTTGAACGAGGAATACTTAAAGTAGGCTGGTGAGCTGCAACCACAGACATGGCTGGAGATAAAAACTAAAGTCCAGAGAATATATTAGTTGTGTCAGTCCAAAATAAAACCCGTATGATGAGCGTACGTCAGCTCAGTTGACATTAAGGACAATCCAGGGTCGTAAAAGAATCTTAAATGATCAATTTAGGGGAATTGGGCATTAAGCACGGCAAATATCCATGAGATATAGAAAAATACTAGAAGAGAATATTAAACATGAACATAACAATATTGCCCCTCTATGAGCATTCATGGTGACCAGTTAGTCATGGCTTATTTCCCTTTATAAAAGCCTGCACTATTATAACTTGACAGGAATTATATTATGGGAAGGAATTACTTGTTTTACCCAGAAGATTGTCTTATAGACAGATACTGAATATCAACAGAACATATTGGTCTTCTGAGGCTTCAATCAATACATTGTACTGTAGTGTGTACCTATTGTGCTGCTGTATTACAATCAGAGATAACATAACAATTGAAAAAGGTTGTTTGATGACCCATAAACACTGATCAGCCTGCTGCTGCTCTGTTTGTGTACCTGTCCGGTATTTATTCGGCCACATCTGTCTCTTTCTACCGAGTCTCAACAAAGCCCTGCTGTGACCATCTCAAGCTCTGTCGCATTTCTCTTCACTCCATCTCAAGTTCTTTATTTTTTCCCCAGTTTCCCATTTCTATGACATCAGCGTGCCTATAAAAAAAATAAAACAGCTAAGCGTCCAATGGGCTGGTTAGTTGGGTAGGTCAGGTGACCAGGAAGAGAAACAACGACATACCTGGGCAATGTTCAGAGTCTAGAGAGCGCATGGCAGAGAGACAGACAAACACAACACACAACCGGAGGACAAAAGAGAAACAAAGAAAGAGGGAGAAAGAAACAGAGGAGGGGAAAAAAGGAGAGACAGAGAGAAAGAAAGTGGTGACTAAGGAGCTAGGTAGTTCACCGTCCGTTCAGCACAGTTAGCATCAACTCAGCCACTTCAAACAGACAAACTGGGTTCTGGGTCATTTGTTTGTATTCGAAATGAGAGGAAAAAATTAAAACCGGAGCTTTGGGTCAGTGTTGATTACTGAGTCAGCAACAAACTTTCTGAGAGCTGGTCAGACTGTGAGCTGGGCTGAGTTGAAACTGCATGAACCCAACAGGGAAAACGAACACCAGTGCATTATGGGTCAAGCTCACTGCATTGGCTCGCTTTACATATGGTCTTATATAGCTGTGTTACCAGGGTGGGGAGGAGACACAAGAGACAAGAAAGGAATATGAAGAGTAGAAACCGGGTAAAAAACAAACAGAAAGAGCAGAATAGGATGAGGGAGAAGAATAAGTCGAGGAGAAAAAGAACAACAGACGAGAGGAGAATGAAGAAGAAGGAGAACAAGGGAAAAGGGAACAGCAGGAGCAGGTAGGAGGACGAATGGAAAAAGAGAAGGGAGAGAAACTAAAGAGAGTGAAAGGGGACAGTGAGTGCAGGTGTGGGGCCTGGAATAGAAGCAAAAGTAGCAGAAAAGGTTGTCGTACCTGCTTGTTGAGTCCTAACATGTTGCACACCATTTCTCTCGAATATGGCTGTTCTAATACATAGCGCAGCAAGCCTGTCTGTGGCTCAAACAGGTCCTGCAAAAACACAAAATAACACAATTTAATACTGCTTTTGTGTGTAGTGTGTGAGTAAATGCTTGCGTAGTACATATGTTGTTAATATGATACCTTGTCAAACGGCAGCATGCCTCTCAGGGGGAAGTGGAGAGTAGTGGGGTCTAATTTCCAGGAGTTACAGATGGCTCCGCTGTTGTTCACTACTGGCAACAAGCTGCACCGACCTGTGGACACATTCACACACGGAATGACTAAACAGGCACACTCTGCACACGTAGTATCGGAGTCGCATGCAATGTGGCGTATATGCAAGTGTTGAGGAAGCCACAGACTGCTCAATGGAAACTCTATTTTGTCTTTTGTTGGGGAAATAAAGTTGTGCATATTCAGCTTTCTACCCTTTAGAGGTGATTTTACTTCCTCGCCTTTAGTTTATATTTTGGTTTGAAAAAGGAATGGACTCATGAAAAAGAGTTTGCCAAAAACAAGAACTCTTGAGAACAACAAAACTCTGGAAACTCGATATCGTCTTTCAATATTTTGTAAGCGCGTGGGTGTGTTTATGCGTCTCTCACCACAGATCGAGTTGATTCTGGCTGTGGGTCTGAAACTGTCCACAAAGTCTGATATCAAACTGCCTAGAAGCTACAAACAGAGAGGGAGAGAGAGAAAATAAAAACAGAGGAGTTTATTATATACACATGACATCATAGCTGCACACACACACAAGAAACTTGACCGTACCCAGTGTGATAGCTGTCCTTCTGGATACATTTTTCTGATTTCTGCGATGGCAAAGTAGGCTGGCAGGAGGCAGGCATTTCTGTCTAGGATGTACTCCACCACCTGGAATACACACAGAGTAAGAGGTGTAAGTGATAGATTTAGTATGCTTGCAGATAATTATTCAAACAAGTTAGAAAATCATGAACAATCATATTTAACGAGTTAAAGAACAATACCTCTCTGGCGGCCAGAAGCTGTTGGACTATTGCTGAGCTGACAGTGGTCGGAATGGTTTGAATTTTATCCAGCACAGCTTTCAACAGGTCTCGAACACCCTGAAACACACACACTTAACATGAAAACATATCGGGTGACGGGAGATTTAAACTTCAACAACTGGCAGAGAAGTCTCTAGAAAATGTTTAATAGTGCAACTTTGAGATTAACTTGATAAAGCACGTCCAAATGTGCCAGAAGTCTGTGATCATTGTACATTGTTGATGAATTATCTCAGCTGTGTGTGTGGGAGTGTGTGTGTGTGTGTGTGTGTGTGTGTGTGTGTGAGACCTTGTAGTCCATCCCTCCAATGATCTTGCGAATCAGTTTGAAAGTTAACGCCCACAATTGAGTCCTCTCCCACTCCAAACTGTCGGAGCTTATCAGAGCCACACACACCATCCTTCAGACAGACGAGATTCATTAGACGGACGATTAAAACAAATAAGTGACAGAACAGAGAAGAGTGCACACAATGCATTTGTGTTATGTCACAGCTTTAAACGGATTACCTGCAGATACATGTTAATAAGACTTTATACATCTTAAGTCATACTGTTAATTATGGTATTATCATAAACCTTAAGGATGATTAATCAATTATATTTATATATAAAGGCAAGAGCTGACAGTGATATTGCAGGCTAAGCATAAACCAATAAAACAAAAACAAATAACTGTATAAAATTAGATTCTTAAGCCCCAGAGTGTAAATTCATGCATGCTGTACACCTTCTTATGTGTGTGTGTGTGTGTGTGTGTGTGTGTGTGTGTGTGTGTGTGTGTGTGTGTGTGTGTGTACCTGGGCGGTAGCAGACTGGTCTCCACAGCCATTGCTAGACAGTCATGGAGGAAGGAGATCCTTTTGGGACTGTGCTGGCTGTGTATAAACCGCACTATCCACTGCACACACTGGTCATGAGACTCCTGCAGAAAGACACGGAGGGAATTGATACATCCAGCCAATCATTCGTCATTCTTGTGTGCACGCACGCGTCTGTGTGTCTGTGTGTTTAGACACCTGTGGCAGAGTCCCCCAGTATTGCCTGAAGGCTCCCAGACAGCTGATCAGTTTGGTCCTCTCATCTTCTGGAGTGTCCATGAACATCCTAAAACACAACACAATAGATATTTTTATAGATATATATTCTTCAACCTTATAATAACAAAACAACAGGAGGTGTGAGCGTGTTTGGAGTCATCTTACCCAGCGAAGGCCTCTTCTATCATCTCAGTTTTCTGAGGAAAGGAGAAGAAAAATAAAATTTAGAAAATATTATGTAGTAGGAAAATATGTATTTTTTTGTATCAGCTTTCCACTTCTTTCATAACAGTAATCCCAATAAATTTTTTTTTTTAAAAAGTAATCTGCTCTTTTGCCTCAGTACCATCGACTGTAGCTCAGTAAACATGGAAGTCATATGTCAGACTTAACTAAGTTTAATGCGAGTATATGCTATATTAATAATCCTACTTTCTTTATCTAACTTATGAATGAAACTTGCAGTTTAGAAGCAACATTACTTTTAATTTCACAAAACATTTTGCAAATGGTTTAAAAATGAAAACATCCTTTCAAATGAGGTAACGAGTATGAAATAACGTTACATTGTATGTAAAGTATGCACATTAAAGGTGCATTGAATGAACCATCACTTGTAAGGTTATGCACAATGCAGAAAGTCTAAAAACCTCAATTTGTTTTGAAATACTAACAAATATATATATATATATATATATATATATATATATATATATATATATATATGTATGGATAGCTATAACGTAACGTTAACTATATTTGGGGGCAAATGCTATCTAACCTTAGCTCTGCTGTTCGGGTGTGCATCTGCACAGCAGGTTTATTAGTGAACATAAAATGAAAAAAAGGCTAACGTTGTCTGACATGCTAACTAATGTTAGCTTTAAAACCAGTTAATAATAAAGACACAAATTACCACAACATCCTCAAAGATGCTCTGGAGCTGCGTTTCCATCGATAGTGCCATGTTTGCATCAACAAGAGTCTATTTTGTTCAGCGAACCATCATACAAATGAAGCAAGTTTCTCCTCTCAGTGTAGGCGCTGATAACGCTATCAACAAGCTAAATGCTAACGGGCACTGAGATGAATGCGCCGCGAGACGCGCAACCTCATAAACAATCCGGAGACACACAAGATACACACGATGCTTAGTTCCGCTTCATTTGTTTTTATCATCATGATGCGTAGCCTCGCCCTAATTACTCTGTAATTAAAACGTATGATCATTATGTCGTACATTCACAATTACTTCTTACAGTTGGCATGACTTTTTAAAATAATAGAGAGTTAAGTCTGGCCTTTTACTCTAATATAGCCCTATGTGAATTTGCAGATATTATAAAAGATATAAAAAGACTTTAACATTCAGACCCACTTTTATACTTACCCATATATATATATATATATATATTAATTCAAAAACAAAAGTTTGTGCCGGAGTGGTAGAAAGCTAAACGTATACGCTTCTTCTAAAAGCTCAAGGCAAGATAAACAGCAAAAAAAAAGAATATGAAATTTAAATACTAAACATACAAAACAAATGCATTCTTATGTATCTAACTACTCAACCCTGTATAAAGTATTGGCTATAGCCAATATGAAAAAGACTAGCGATTACTTGGTCTCAACAAGGCGACTAATAATATGGCCCATTTGGTAAACGAGTATTTTTACTTTTGCAGGACTTTTTCATGTTTGCTTTTTACACAGTATTGCTACTTTTACATACGTATGCTAGGCTACGAGTCTTCCTTATAGTATGATACAGCCTACACACTCACTTATACGCACAGGTGTAATGTGCACAAACAGGTGAGGTCACATTCCTTCCTCACACGCGGAAGCACCGCCAGGTATCATTACAGTATCTGTCGTTGAGGGACAACCATTCCGACTTAATCCGCTCTGAACGTGTTTTGTTTGTTTTAGCTGATCTCTTTTGATCGTGTGGGGAGACATCAGACCACTGACGGGTGTTTTAGTCTGAGGAGGTTTACAGAGACTCCAGAGCCCACAGGCACAGACGAGCGGCTGAGCAGCTGCCGGAGGGTCGGAAATGTTGGTGTTTCTTGTGAAATTGTGAAAACATGAGCGCTCCTTACAGCGATGTGGACAGTGTTAATCTTTCTCTACCTGGGAGCTCTGCACTGTACAGGTATGACTGAATTTAACTCACATTATGAGTACTATTGTTGTTTTTCCGTATCTGTTCTTTTACCAATTATTTACGTTAGGTCGCGATTGACTGTAAGTAGCAGCTAAAGTTATATGAAGTATAATTAGACTGCTTTTTAGACTTTGAATATGGCATCGAGTGAAAAGTGCAGATTCAATAAATCATTGACTGACCTGACACTCACTGTGGAGCAGATGTGATTTATTAGGGCTCATTCTTTGTCCAAGTAGATTTATGATGTTTACCCAATAGGCCAATTAACCCAAATACCCAATTAAAAAAGGCAATCTCAGCACAAAGTGTTTCATATTTACAACCTGCATTGGAAACATTACGCAAATATTATTAAGAAACAAATGACTTTATGGTGTCTTCTAAGCCCCTGCAGGCTTGCCATATTACATGCATGACACAATAATAAAGACTTTATTGATTAATATTAAGTAAACATCAGATCTAGCCACTGTTACTATGCACATAGTTGCCAAGGCATTGATTAACTTACTCCTTTATATTTTATTGTGTTTTATGAGAAGCCAATAGTATCACAGCACAAGATTATGAACAAGTACTTTTGTGATACCGTAAATACAAGAGGAAGTCAGTTCACCAGTCTGCGGGAAAAAAAACAATCTGCTTCAAAAGTAACATTGCATTAGCTAACGGGAAACTGTTAGAAATTCCGATGAAAAACATGAGTTTATATTAAATGTGTCATTCTCAACCCCTTTCTCCTCAGTCTCCTCGCTCCCCAGCCCAATCAATGTGACCTTCTTCTCAGTCAATCTGAGGAATGTGCTGCAATGGTTCCCAGGAAGTGGCACACCGGATGACACGCCCTTTAGAGTGGAGTATGCCATGTAAGTAAAGATTTTAGACTTTAAATTAAAAATAACTTAACAAATACGAATAAAATTAGTTTATTTAACTGAAGTGACCCTCGGAACAAATGTATTGTCTTCAAGTATGTATATATACTTTAAGTTCTTTCCTTTTTGGCGCATTACTGTAACTACGTTGGACTTTACCTGGTTAAAAATTAAACTAATGTTTTCATATAGGCCGTTCTTCAGCAAGTCTCAAAGGAACTTACAGACAAAAAGAAGCAAAGAAAAGAGACGAAGACAAAAAAAAACAAAAGAAAAAAGTAACTAGATCTAATGAATAACTTGTGTAAGCTGAAGCTCCTTGCTTGAGGGGGAAATGCACAAGGAAATAAATGTGTTTTGAGCTCACGCCCTCCATTATATCCTCCCAGCTCAGTCATCGTCTGATCTATGTGGGTCTGCTCTGCTCTTTCCCAGCTACGGGGACAGTGTTGAGGGCAGCAAAGGAAGCAAGGTGAACTGGAGGGAGGTGCGGCGGTGTAAAAAAATAGTGCAGAGCTGGTGTGATCTGAGCAATGAGACGTGGGATCTGGAGCAGGGATACTATGCCAGGGTTCGTGCTGCGACCCGGGGAGCATCCTCCAAATGGGCCGTGACATGGAAGAGATTCGATCCAAAGACGGACAGTAAGTTAAAGTGACATTCTGTCTAAAAGTGACA
The DNA here is from genome assembly GCA_032191485.1 of Leptoclinus maculatus. Taxonomy (NCBI): domain Eukaryota; kingdom Metazoa; phylum Chordata; class Actinopteri; order Perciformes; family Stichaeidae; genus Leptoclinus; species Leptoclinus maculatus. Next base: position 26,973,674 of record JAVDOI010000003.1, on the reverse strand, counting down.
CACAGGGGAAGGCTAGTTAACATTCCGACTTGAAAAACTAAACATTTTGCTCTATCTGTATAGCTAGTTTTGGCCCTCCACTGGTTCGGGTGGAAATAGAGGACAGCAACGCCATCATCAGTCTGAAGGGACCAATGAGATATCAGCCTAACAACCACACCCCAGTAATGTCCATGGCAACACTATACCCCCAGATGACTTACAACCTCTCCATTGAAAACAACTATCGCGGCACAACAGTGAGTACAAATATATAAAACTTATCCCACCCTCCTGGCACAGACAAGGTCAATTAAGCATCTTTGTGCATGTATGTTTGTAGCACGATGTCCCAGTGGTCTCCAGTTCGTACAAATATCCACTGATGGATTACAAGACAGAGTACTGCTTCTCTGCCGCGACAAGATTCCTGTCCATGCCGGCCCAATGCCAGTCTTCAGCATGGCACTGCATAACCACGCCTCAAGGTACAGCCATTAGGTGTGTCTGTGTGACAGGGAAAATATGTTGCTCCCTGTTTGACAGGAAGAAAGGAATGTGACTGAACATGGGGCAGAAGCCAAAGATAAAATTCCGTGCGTGCCTGCAGTCTTTCGTTGTTGGTGAATCAGTTTGTACATTTCCAAAATGAAAAGAAAAAAAAGAAGTAGATTTGAGCTTTTAGACAATGAGTTCTGATACGGCCTGGTGTTTACATAGTATTTCCTATATGTACTTTTACACACATCTGTTTGTATTTGTGTGACACGTTCCTGATTCCCCGTCTCCCTTTAGACCCTGTGATTGGCCAGCTGCAGAGCGTGGTTGTGGGTATTGTTGTTCCATCTGTGTGCTTGTGTATGGTGGTGGTGGTTGGCTACCATCTCTATCGCTACTTGACGGGGAAAGGACAGAAGAGCCCATATATACTGGTAATGCATACACACACGTTTACACACACTAATAAAGTGCTCTTAAAGTCCAATTGTACAGAAGCCTATGAGAAAATTACCCCATTTCTCCCTTGAGTTCATGTTGAAAGTTGTTTCTAAAGCTAAAAGGTCATTCTTTTAATGCCACACACTTTCTCTTTCAACCTCCAGGACCCGCCTGCTTTTCATCCGCCCGTTCTGACGTTTCCCCCGGAGAATCCCAACCTCATCGTCATCACCATCATCAAAGAGATACAACGAGAAAGCGACATATCAGACCCGGCATGCCCCAAGTTCCCGCGACATGTCGCACATCGCCCACCAGGCTACGCCTCCCAGGGGCCCGAAATACTGCCGGAGCCCGAGGAACCCTGGGATGATTCGTCAGTCGACTACGGGTTTGTCGGCGTTGCTCCTAAAATCGCTACCGCAGGAGAAGATGGGAATAATCTGAAAGGTGACGACCAGAAATGCGCAGCCAGAGTCAGTTACGAGGAAAAGGAGTGGAGGGTTGAGGACGGCCAGTCCGCTGGACACACACGGACAGAGACGAGCACACTTACACAAGCGCATGCAGGGCTGCTGACGCAAACGCAGGCACCATTACTGTCTTTGCAGGGAGCAACTATGCGAGAGGTGGATGGAGAGGAGGAGGATGGAGAGTTTCCTGGTTTATTCATAAGCACAACTGGCCTCTTCCGAATTCCTTTAAATCTACCAACAAAGGGGGGAGGAATGGGGAAAGAGATGGATGGAGAGGTGAGAGTAAGAAGAGATGGAGAGATAGATCATGAGGTGGTACCCCTTCTTGCTGCTTATGCCTCTCAGAACACCACAGACATGCCTACCTCCCACTCTGACCAGTTCGATTTCTTACCAGATGACTATGGTGTTCTGAGAATGGCTTCTGCACACAACATAGACGAAGATGATGATGATGATGATGAGGCAAATATTTGTATTGATTGGAATCCCGAGACCGGGAGCCTAGTGTTGCCGCAGATGGATGGGTTGATGCAGCGAGAGAAAGGGGGAGAGGAGGAGGAGGAGGAGGAGGAGGTTGATTTGAGGTTGGAAAATGTGTTTGTAAGACAAGGGTCCGAGGAAAAGGCAGAGGCACAGAGGGAGATGGAGGGAGGTGATGACTTTTCGACCAGATGGAACTTGGTAATCTCGATGGACGAGTAGATGATATTCATCAATAGATTTACCCCATTACTACAAAAAAAAAGATCTTCTTCTGCACTTATAATGTACACTTAAATGTTTTTGTTTTATTGAGAATACATATAAAGTTATCAGGAGCACTTAGTACTGTAGTCGGGTTACTTTAACACCTGTCAATGTTTAAGCTTTATTATCATTCACAAATCACACTAATCAATGTCACACTGTGATTAACTCTGAAGGAAATGATCTGTGTGTTTTTAACGTAGCTCACTAATCAATTCATTTCTTAGGGATAACCGTCATCCAAAGTATTCTTCATGAAATGTTTTTTGTAGACAGATTGCAACATCTTTGTGAGTTCCAGTGATTTAGTGGTAGTACGAAAAATGCGACAAAGAAATATTACTCTGGCGTTTACTTGTGACCACAGTTTACTGCAGATACTCCGTGACTATACACAGCCGAGTTTACTTGATTATTGTCTAGCGGTAGAAGTTGTCGGTATAGTTTCAGTTTTGATCTGAGAATCATGATGTAATTATTTCCTCATTGTGTCCGCCTGTGACTGCAGCATTCCTTTTAATACAAATCCATCACTGCTGACTATGTTATATGAAGGAAATACTGATGGAAAATACTGTATCTATCATTGTGATTAATGTGTTCATATATGAAGTCAAAACTACAGCACTTAACTCTTTATTCTTAGAGATTTTATAAATAATGAAGCTGACTGACCTACAGTATGTGTTAATATTATCTGTGCCTTTGCACACAAAAGAAATGGCAAAATTCATTTTCTTTCCTTTGTTTTCCAACCAAACACTGTCTGCAGTTCAATAGTACCACGGTGTTCAGAAGCTTGGCAGGATGATTTTTTTACGCTGTAACATCTACAAGTTATGCAACTGGTTCATCTGCATTCCATTAACACAAGCGGAAAATATAGATGATTAAAGCACAGTTCACTTGCAATTTGTTTGTTATTCAAAAGAAAGCTACATGAATGATGTTTCATTATGTAATAATGGAAGAAAGCATTACACTCTTTTGTCGGTGCTGATCCTCTTTGTAATTCCTTTTGTTTGCCTTGCAGCCCACATTAAGTAATACCTCAACGTTATATGAAGGACATTTTTTACTTTGACTGTCTTAACTCAGCAGTTACCGACGTTGTGCTTCCTCACTGTCTCTTTTGGGGAAATTTTTGGCAATGACATTCTGTACAATCTCTTCCTGTTCACTGGTAATCTGCATGAAAATGAAAGCTACAGTATGAGGAATTTATAAAACTCTGCAGGTACTTTTAGGTTCATGTATTTACACAACTGTTATCTGCAATGCGGTGATGAGTTTGATGCTGTGCATGAAGTCGTATCTATTTTGATTAAATGGTTTTACTCTGGGGAAGAAGTCAGTAATATGTTTTTCAAAGTTTTGTATGTTGCAAGACTACAACATTATTGTATACTCAATGAAATGATAATAAAGTGAACTTGTTCACTATTCTGTTCTGCTTTGTTATTAACTAAATATTCTGATAAAAGTGTACAATTTTCTCGCTCGAGGTTTGTACTCTTACCAGCTTTTACATATTCTCAGGACGAATCTACTGTTTCTGAATATTCAGACAATAGAAGCATGGTTCAACTTCAACTTTCATTCCTGTCACCTGCCTCCACAAGGTGCAACAAGAGAGTGAGTAGAGCCATCTGCTGGTCAAACTGTAAACACCAATCACGAAAATTGGCCCCTGAGAGAGTTATGATTATGTCACATTAATGGATTAATAAGCATAAATGATTAAGTAGCATCTTACTGTTTTGCTTCATACATCATATACTATTTGTTAAGTCTTGTTTTGTGTGGAAAATCTTAATTGTAAAATAAACTGGTAACTTTTTTGTGAATTACAAGTAAAAAGTTACACAAATTGGAAATAGGCCTCACCTTAAGTACAAGCACTTGTTTAAATATGTATGGAAGCCCATTCCAGCCAGCAAAAAAAAAAATAAGATCACTAAAAAAAAAAAAATAAGATCACAAAAAAAAATAGTAACTTAAAAAATAAAATAAAAATGTAATTCACAAAAAAATAATTCTAATAATCTTTTTTTTTTGGTGCATCCATCTGTAACCATAACTGACCAGATTTTTCCAGTTGCTATAGAAAGTCGAAATTATGAGATACTTTAACACAACAGTCATAGAAGCAGCTATGACATATGAATGGATTGTGAGTACATTGAAGACTTCTTTAAAACGTGGCTTTACAACACATGAAATACAGATGATGTTTCACATGGATTGTACTGAGCAAACGCACCCTTGAAGCTCTGGAGTATAAAGAATGAAACCAATGTGGCTGAGGTGGCGACCAATAAACTATGGAAGCCCATTCACGCCAGCAAAAAAAAATAAAATAAGATCACCAAAAAAATAAATAATGATTCATTCACAAAAAATAAAATAAAAAAATAAATGAATTCACAAAAAATAAAATAATAATAATTAATTCACAAAAAAAAAATATATATATATATATATATATATATATATATATATTATTTTTTTTTACTTTTTCTGTCAGCAAAAAAAAAAAAAAAAAAAGATGTTTCCAGTTGCTGTTTATTGGTTGCCACCTCAGCCACATTGGTTTCATTCTTTATACTCCAGAGCTGCTTCTTGCTTAACATTCTATTCAAGGGTGCGTTTGCTCAGTACAATCCATGTGAAACATCATCTGTATTTCATGTGTTGTAAAGCCACGTTTAAAGAAGTCTGTAGAGTAACCTATGAAGAGCTGCTTCTATGACTGTTGTGTTAAAGTATCTCATAATTTCGACTTTCTATAGCAACTGGAAAAATCTGGTCAGTGTTATGGTTACAGATGGATGCACCAAAAGTTTTTTTTCTTTTTTTGCTGTTGGAAAAAAAGTAAAATAAAAAAAATAATTATTAGAATTATTATTATTTATTCTGTGGGTGGATTTTCTTCTTTTTTTTTTTTTTTTTTTAGTAATCTTATTATTATTTTTTTTTTTAGTGATCTTTTTTTTTTTTGCTGGCGGGAATGGGCTTCCATAAATATGGGCTACTGCTTAAACTTAAAAGTGTATAGTAAATAAGCGCTTTGTTGTTAATTTAGAGAGAGAGAGAGAGAGAGAGAGAGATATTAAAATGTATGTAACGTTCAAGTGCCTTTAGGTGGCGCGCTGTCGTTACGCGGCAGCTCCTCCATCTCTCCTCCGTCTCTCCTCCATCCATCATGGCGCCGCCCTGCGACGCTTCAGCTCCCACAGTTCGCGCATCACTAGGGCGGGACCTCGGTGGGGTCAGCACTGCCAGTCGTTGGGCACTTCCGCCGGGCTCGGGTTTCCTTCGACTCGGCATTTAAATTGAGCTGCAGGACATCAGCTGCTGCTACATTCAGCGCCGCGCGGTGACAGAAAATAACCAATAGCACTCGCAAAACAGGCTACGCGTATTTTGGGTTTTTCTTTGTACACAACACAGCAGTTGATCCAGAAGAGATTGTGGTGTGGTTGTGGTTGTTTTTGTGGGCAGAAGAGCTGGAGCCGTTGAACAATAACGGCGGTTGCCCTCTGACAGCAGCTCGGTGCATCATTTTTGGGATTCCTCTGCTCGCTGTTGGACCAAATTGAATAGCGGTAACGTGATGTTGTGCATGGGCGGAATGATTTAGGCTTGTTCAGGGCAACGTGTTTGTTTAGTGAAATAGATTGGGCACGAAAACAAACTCATTGAATGCGATTATTTTGTTTTGTTTGGCCCAGGAGCACAAGTGGCCTGGACTTGGGAGGACCGATGGACTCGATGATGAGAGCGCATTGGAAGGGTCAGCTTTAAATTCCGATAAGAAAATTGAACAATTTAGATTTATTTTGTTGTAGATATTAGACCAAATATACTAAATAACCTTCAACTGGGCTTAATATAACACCAGACCAAGCCTTAATACTATCGATAACAACAACAGTCACCACCCATTCTAGTGAAGCACGACAGACTGACAGACTTCAATTATTATATATTTTTCTAATGTGAGATATAACTTTGACTATTTTAAGCATATAAATGTCACTATCTTTTCTTGTTTGGAGATAAAGGTGGATCTTAAGGTCTTTATTTTTTTTAATTAGGTTAGATCTTCTTCTTCTCGTCTTATAAGTGAGGACAAGTATCTGATCCCTGAAGGACATTATACATTTGTAGACCTTTCAGGATAGTGCAGTAACCTGGACACTAGTGACAAACAGCATCTCTGACAAGTTACACCTATCGGAGGCTTTACTAGCCTCAAGCAATAAGCAACCATGTTCAGCTGGCTTGGGACCGACGACAGGAGGAAGAAGGATCCAGAAGTCTTCCAGACCGTCAGTGAGGGACTTAAGAAGCTCTACAAAACCAAACTCCTGCCGCTGGAGGAGAGCTACAAGTTCCACGAGTTCCACTCTCCGGCTCTGGAGGATGCAGACTTCGACAACAAGCCCATGGTCTTACTGGTGGGACAGTACTCCACCGGCAAGACAAGCTTCATACGGTGAGGAGAAACAGTGAGCACACACACACACACACACACACACATATGAAGAGGTTCATATTGAAGGATTGGGGAATCACACACACACACACACACACACACACACACACACACACACACACACACGCACACATACACACACACATGAGGCCACCAGACAGATAGAGAGGGAGAGGTCGACACACCCAAACTGACTTTTCCCTGAAGAAGTTTGTCAAGAGAGAGGAAGATGAGTTCATGCGATAGAAAAAAACAAAACACGAAGAGCAATATGAAAGACCAGTCATCACACAAACACTCACAACTGAACTACTAGTCGCACCTCTGCACGCTTTATTTAATCCATTAAATGTTTATAAGACAGCCAATACAACACATACAGGCATGCCAACGTAATACATATGGAGGCAGTACTGCATACTAGCACTGCAGCCCAGCCTGAGGAGGTGTGTGTGTGTATATATGTGTGTGTGTGTACGATTAGACTGACAGGTGGACATCTTTCACATTAGGGTTTGTTCTCGGGACCTACTTTGTAAAACACCAGGTGGAGATTAGAATTAGCCCCGCAAACTTAACAAAGCTTGTTGTTTTTAGCCAAGAATTAAGCAAAAGTAAAATAATGCTCCATAGTCCGAGTTGTGTGACCTGAAGTATCTCCGGTATTGGTGTGGCAGCCGGGTGTTGGGCCTCTTTGAACTGCAGGAATGCTACTAACGACTCGCCCCTCTGACACACACACACACACACACACACACACACACACACTTGCAGAGCATAGTGGGTAATTAGTGGGGTAAGCCTTTTAGAGCCAGAGAGAGGATGCTGTTAGTGACTTCCTGCTATAAGACAGGACAGAGCAGACATCCCTGCAGTGCTTGCTCTTCTTCCCCCTCACTGACACTCTCCCCCCTCTCTTTTTGTTACTCTCTCCCCGATGACAACACCCACATGTCCCCCGCTCCGCGGACATTGTAGCAGTAAGATGCAGAATGCACAAACTGCTGAGTAACCCTCGGTCCAGCATCGCTTTCACTGCATATAGCAGCGACTCTGGATGTGGGGGCAGTGCAGCTCTTTGTAACGTTGCAAGGAGAAGTTACAATAATGATGTTTAGTTACGTCACATTTGGCTTTATGGGAATTTAAAAAGTCATAAAAATGTGCATGAATGTCTGTCTGGCAGCTAAAAGGAGAAGAAGATGCATGGAGTCTCTTCTTTGGAGGTTATTTAGAGGTCATTAATCTGAGCCTGTCTTTCTTTTAAGGCTGAATTTGATTTATTTAGTCTTTAAAAAGCAAATTATCCCCAGAATCCAAGTTTTCCTTTTAAGGTGATTTTGAAGGTGCTTCAAACCTCTAAAAGCGTTCACTTTGACAGTCAGTGAAGCCGGTGCCTGTGAATTGTCAGTCTTATCTCACTGACTGCGTGGAATGTGAGAGATTAAATGGTATAATGTGTGAGCTGAGAAGTGAATTCCCCCCCCCGCACATACATACAGTACGCTCGTCATATTGAACATGCAATCTGCTAGATGCACATGCATCGCACAACCTCCACACAGACCACCAGAAACACTGCACAGACATGTGTGCAGAGGGATGGCTCTACCAGGCACGGCTGACTCCGCTGTCAAGGTGTGTGTGTGTGTGTGTGTGTGTGTGTGTGTGTGTGTGTGTGTGGAGAAGATTTATAAGTAAACCATCCTTACATCTGGCAGCAGTTAAAATGCATACTCAGCCCACACTCACACTTTAAATTTATGGTCCTTTTTAGCCGTAAATCTTTTGCCTAAATCTCTTCTTCATGGCCTGCGTTCACACACAGAAACTCACTAATCTTAATTTGCAACATGTGTGATGTCACCGAATTAACGGCAACCCTTCACACCTAAATCAGCATCAGCTGCAAGTTTAACATAATAACCCATTTGCAGCAAAAACGCGTTCACAAATTTGAGTTGTTTGGGGAATTTCTTTACAGGTCTCCTGAAAAATGTGCCGGGTCAAAACCTAAACTTTAATTTATGGTCGTCTGTCTCTTCACCTTCTTCACCTTCAGCTGTTTTTCAGCAAGCAAAACGAACGTCTAGCAGGCTGTTATGTTCATTGTTTTTCGGCACCGGTAGAGTTTAACCAAATTCTTGTACAGATTCGTCTTCTATGTTCAGTCTACATATCTTTATTTTAGCCTTATGAAGGCATGTGTTTAAGGTAATTGTCCTTTAGGAACACTTTAGTGAGTCCAAGATTGACAGCTGAGGCTGACAGCTATGCTTTCCTCTTTATTATTATGTTCACTGTTATCAGATTGCAGCATGTCAGTCCCGCAATGTGATGCGATCATCGCCACTACTGACAGTAGTCACCGTGCTCCTGTGGTTGCGTACCTCACTATCGGCTCATTGCGGCTGAGTTAGTGCCTGTGAAGCAAACGAGGATGTAAAATTCCCCTAATCTTTGTTCCAGCAGCTTATAATTCAAGGCAGATCTGTTTTTCGGGTGATTTTTGAATTTCGTCTTACCATCAGAGCTGCAGATGTAGCACACATCTGTCCTGCTGCTGCTGCCTATAGTTGACTGTCGGTATTCAGTCAACTCTGAATGATATAACTGATACGAGGCCAACTACAAGCAGTTGTGGAAGAGGAGAAATACCCCTTGTTGACTCAGTAACACATAGTTGGAGAACATATATGCATTCTCTGTCAGGAATGATTCATTTATGTAGAGTAACGTAATTTTCTTCCGAGACAATTACTTTAAAAGCGAATGCGAATGTCTTATAAAGTCATTAATGTCTTGTAATGTGACTCTACGGTACCTCGCTGCACAATGCCCTCTACACTACTGTTCATTGTCTCGGATAGCATCTTCTGGAAGGATTGTTTATCAAAAACATCTGGTCTCTTGCCTTGTTTTGTGTAATGCTACGTCTCACCTACAGCTACCTGTTGGAGCAGGATTTTCCCGGTATGCGGATCGGCCCCGAACCCACCACGGATTCCTTCATCGCGGTGATGCACGGCGACACAGAAGGAGTCATCCCCGGCAACGCTTTGGTGGTCGACCCCAAGAAGCCCTTCAGAAAGCTGAACGCATTTGGAAACGCATTCCTCAACAGGTAAACGCACTTGCACACTTTCCCCAAAGTGCTAGATGACATGCGTCGACGGCAGATGCTGTTAAGAGATCTGTGGCTGTGAGGATGTAAGGGGGGGGGGGGGGGGGGGGGGGGGGGAGAGGAGAAGAAAGGGAGAGGGAGAGTACTAGTGAAAATCCACACCACAGCTCTACATTCCTGCGTGATTGAATTTCCCTCTGCTCACTGGTCAGGCTTTTCTTTTTTTAATGGCTGTCTTCGTGCGTGTGTTTGAGAGAGAGACACACACACACACACACACACACACACACACACACACACACACACACACACACACACACACACGCACACACAGCCAGTCATCTGTGCAGAGTCATCCTTCTGGTAAAGGGAAAGTGCCAAAAAGTATTTACTCTAGGTAGTGTCCTCGCTGTGAGGGCCCCACCACTGCTGAAACTAGACAGAAGAAACGCTGACTGTCAGTGGGGATTAGTGGGGTTCACAGTGAGGATGACCGCTAACCTGGTAGTATTTATCCAGCTGGAGGCAGAGAGATGGAGGAGAAGGAGGTGAGAGGGAGGAAGAGATCTGGTGTGGGACGATGTTTGTTGTTAAAACGTTTTTACACTTCTGTCCGGTTTCTTTTACCTCTCCTCTCCTCTCCTCTCCTCTCCTCTCCTCTCCTCTCCTCTCCTCTCCTCTCCTCGTGTGTGTGTGTGTGTGTGTGTGTGTGTGTGTGTGTGTTTTAGGTTTGTGTGTGCCCAGCTGCCTAACCCAGTGCTGGAAAGCATCAGTGTGATTGACACACCAGGGATTCTGTCAGGAGAGAAACAGAGAATCAGTCGAGGTAAGACTCTTTCTCTCTTTTTTTCTTTTTCATCTTCCTCTGTTTATGCTAATGAGTGTGAATGTGTGTCAGCGTTCGTTCACTGGACCCATTCAGCTGCAGCCCCCTATAGTCCCACTGAACTCTGAACTACGATGTCAGCATTTCCTTTGGATGTGTGTGTTTATTTTAGCTTTTAGCTATCAGGAGGATTATGCTTCATTCATTTCAAAGAACAGGAAGCGGCGACGAAAAGATGAGCTTTGAAATGTTCTCTCTCTCTCTCTCTCTCTCTCTCTCTCTCTCTACAACATACTTTCATTGAGAAAAACAATACATGAAATGCTTGGACATGTTATTTGTAGCAGGCCGCTCTATATATCATTTGCACATTTTGGAAAACCCCCAGAATCACTAGAGACATGATACATTTATCACGTTAACTACAATTACTCAGGTTTTTGTGAGAAAAAAAACTGAGGTAACAAGACACTCTGAATTTTGATTATGATCATATTGCAAAGACAAACAGACTGTGATGCATTGTGTGCATTCATTGCACTAAGAGAGGGAAATAAGGACATAATGTCCCAAACTAGCATCTTCATATAAATATGAAGATGGAAAAATATAAGAAGCTGCACCTTAAGGGCCAATTGAAATGGATGTAAGAGAGAGAGTCACATGGCCATTTCATTTGATGACATTGTTTCTTGATGCATCCCATCTTTTTACGCAAAAACCCAATTATCTCAATTTGATTTGCTTATCTCTTGACACCCAGGTCAGCTCATGGTTTTAAAGTAAAACACAGAGAAAGATGAAATAATCAAATAGAAGCTCTGTGATTCTTAATTAATACGTGAGTGGACCAGCAGTGGACAGATCCCAGCCGCGGTGTTGAACTTGAACGCAGAGACTACAGTTTGAAGAGAGGTTTAGGTGTGAAAGGCTTACAAGAATTCCTCTGGGCTTTCTTACAGTTTGATGTGTGTCCGGCGTGGCTGGCATTCCCGGAGCTAAATGCTGGTATTGCCATACCAACCGCTAACGTGCAACAAAAGAGCTGGGATAATAAAAGACAGCTATAATTTAGACTTTTCCCACATTCACCCACTCTTTCTTACACTGTCCATCTTTGGATTCTCCCTCTGCTCCTCTGTCCATTCTCTCCCCTTGTTTGTACTCTCGTGTTCATTTAGCTCCGTTTTGAAGGTTTCTCGTACCAAGTTGGGCCCATATTGATTGTGTCTCTTCTACCCACTCTATTTGGCTGTCACCACAGTGCATTAATCAGTGAGTGCTGACAGTATCACAAAGAAGGAAGGTTTTGTATGTTGTAGGCACGCACTGGTAACGGATATCGGGCCGATACTGACTCAAATAGCTGGACTGGGTATTTTTTCTGAGCGCTAGGCCTTTTTTTTGTGCGGCCGCTCTAAGCGATTCACGTTGAAAATGAAAGTGATGCTCGTTTTGGCCCGGGTCTGTCAATCCTGAGCTTTATATGTCAGACAAACACCAATATAACAAAGCCTATTTGTATCTTTTCTGACAGAAGAAGACGCTATGTGGACACAGGCTTTACACATGAGAAGAATAATCCCAATCAATTCCACACAGTGAGGCATGCAGCTTATACATTTAACACTGGTATTGGATCGGTACTCGGTATCGACAGATACCCAAAGGCCAGGTTTTGATATCAGGACTGAGAGAGTCGGATCGTTGCATCGCTAGTATGTTGAATGATTTAACAACACAAACTAAACATAGGGAGGCTGGCATTCATGATCGATTCTACATCTAAACACTCTATAAATATGTTGTGAAGGTGCTTTTATCAATACACAACACGGTGACAGTATCAATAGAGTTGTACTTGGTCGTTACAGGTCTTGACTGCATGTTGAGCGGATTAACCTGCACTCAATATCTCAATATCACCATTTTGTTCTTATAAGTCAATTATCTTTCATGCTTTGATTATGAGGGTTTTTTTCATGCAATTTTTGTTTGTTTTCCCATCCTCGTATTTCCTCTGTTGTTCCCAAAACGTCGTGCATGGACAGTATCTGAAATTCAGAGTGTTGACGTGATGAAATGTACAAATATACTCATGAAGTTACAAAGGCTAAATAGAAACAAGGAACATATTCTGGTCATGGAGTTCAGCGTATGACTTCATAGCAGGGTTGGGTCTGGATTAATGTTTGTCATGAGAACGTTTCTGTCTGCAGCTTCTCAGTGGAGAATCAACAGTTAACATCTGTCAGCACAATTTGGAAGAAGTTTAATTGAAGCAGACCCACATCAGCTCTGTTTTACTTTCTATTTGTTTCGGTCAAAAGTGTCCCGTGAACGTCTTGTCAAACCAAATAAACAGCACAGTGAGGCGTGACCCTGCGGTTGTCTGCTGGATATAAAAACAAAACACGGGTTAAACTTGACATCTACTGAGTCAGCACAGCTGTGTTTTCTGTGGTGACAGAGTGTGTGTGTGTGTACGGTGAGGCTTTTGTTTGTGTGTTCATTTTCTTTTCATCCCATCCGTTTGTCTTTTGCACGTCATGTTTTCATGCTTCATCTGTATGTTGTGTGTCTCTTCATGCTATCATATGTTTTCATCAATGTCTTCAATGTCTGTATTTATTTTTGTGTGTGTGTCCAGATGTGGAGTCGGGCTATAGCTGCCTACATAGATGTCTTTATGGAGGTATTGTAGATAATAAACCTGAGCATCAACCAGCTACAAAAAGGCTAATTAAGGTGATACTTTGAAGAATTTATGGACTGCTACACGTTCTTCAGCAGACTCTTGTCACATGGTTTGGGGGAAAACAAGTTTACCTTGTTGGCTAACTAGTTGTATATTTTATACAGGTTTGTCTGTTTCCTTTAGGTTTTTACTCAGAAGTATATTTCAATAATTACTTTCCAGATGCTGTGAGGTTTATATTCATGATCCGGAGAGGATGAATCATAGTTGTTTTGGGTTTTTTAATATTTTCATTTGATGAACACTTTTGTCCATGACATATCTCAACAGCTGGATGTATTCCAGTGACATTTATTTTGGATATTTGAGTCCTAAAGCTAAATTTCCACAACTAAGACAAAATAATATTTTGGGGTACACATTGAAACACATTTTCGAAGTAAGGCCTCTCAATTTGATAACATTGATACTCCAACAGCATTACTCTAGTGTCACCCTTAGACATAAATATTATATTTGTGCATAATTTAGAAGAAATTGAAAAAATTATTGTGGGTATTCATGAGCCCCCCAAAAATACACTTGATTGTTTATTTGATCCCTTGAACTTAACTATACCACTAGGCATGGGACGATATGATAACTCATGTCACGATTTTACTGACTGAAATTATTACGATTCACGAAATTATCCTTTTTTGAAGTCATCAAAGTCCATCTGCATAAATAATGGATAAATAAATAAAATAGACGAGCAACATTATGTGAGTCTGTTCTTTCTCACTTGACTTCCTGTATTTTTTTTTAAATCGGGCTCTATTTTTCACTTCTCTACCATGATATCGTCTTAGCTTTTTGAAGTCACACACGTGACGATATTGACAGTTATCCTGATGATGGAAATTCACCGCAATCAACTTATCGAATGTGGAGCTTCAGACTTCAGTCTTGTTTTTCCCCGCATCATGTGAAAAGTGCTTCCTGTGAAGAATGATCCACTAAAATTCAAAACATCAAGGTATCTCTCTCTCTCGTTCTCTCTTAACCCTCCACAGCTTTGCTCAAGCAGCCGCGTGTCCTCCGTCTCCTCTCAGCTGTGCTCATTTAGGACAGGAAGACACGGCTAAAACCAATTTCCATGTTTTACATACTTATTGCTACAGCTGCCAAACCTTTGCTCACACCCCAGTGAGGAATTATTGAACACTCAACAACACCGTTTTTTAAATAATTGCTGGTAAAGTAGCCTTTGAGGCATCATGTTGGCATCAACACTAGAATAAATATACCTACATAAATACACATAGCCATTGTGGAACTCTTATAGCTTGAGTATTACTATTCCTCTTCTGGGAGGAGCAGCAGTTCAGCCAAACACAATTTTTATCGCAGCTATGTCTGTACTCAAAGCGATAACGTGTACAAAGCTTGCAAGTGACATTTTTCACAAACAAAGCTCTTTGTAAAATTAATTTGACATTCACTGTATTAACATAAAGCTTCTTACTATCAATTGACAGCAAATGCCTCCTAGTTTCTCTCCCATACTCTCAGCGGTAGCAGGTTCACCATTGAATCTGCATCTCTTATGCGTATTTCAGTGTTGTTTGGAAACTTTAGCTCACTAATCCTTCGTTCTGTCCTTTTGTTCTTTGTTCTCCTCTCATATCCTGTGGAATTTATCCGTGTACCGTAAGCGTCTGTTTTGTCCTTGAGTAGGATAGAAAGTCAAAGGAGGCAATGATGTATTCCTGCTGACAGACTTAATCATTGATTGATTATTCATGCAGTATGGGGGCATTAACCCATTCATGCACTCATTCGAGCATTCATTACCGCCATGATTGCACTTCCCACAAAAACATCTGAGCCAAGTAAGACAATAAAATATCATTGTTTTTGGTTTCCCCCCCTCATTATTTAGTTTTAAAACGCCACTTGGTTTGAGCCCTGGCAGAACCGCCTCCATCTGTAAACAGACATTCTTTTCTCACAGCGTGTTGTAATTTGTCCTTCGTATTGCCTCTATGACCTGAAGCCATTGTAATAGTTTCTTCTTGGGAAAATTGCAACATCACAGCTGTTGTTTATGGCTCAGCTCATGGATTATACATAATGTTCTTATTATGTGAACATCTTCACAAAAAAACTCAGTGGACTGACCTTTAAGCTATTATGCTATTATGCTATTTTGTATGGGATGGGATCAAAGAAACAGGAAGTCAAAGGGATACACGATGAATTATCTCTTTCTCTCACAGTCTCTTTTTTTTAACTAAACCCTAAAGTCCCTCCTAATTGAAAACCTAATGTCTTTCTTGGATCCTCCTCCTCTCAGGCTATGACTTTGCAGCTGTCCTGGAGTGGTTTGCAGAGCGAGTGGACAGGATCATATTGCTGTTTGACGCCCACAAACTGGACATCTCTGATGAATTCTCAGATGTGATAAAAGCCCTGAAGAACCACGAAGACAAGATCCGGTACTGCAGTGTTTGCTTTGACTTACAGACATATCCAGGTCTACACAAAAGAGACGAGAATAGTTCTTCTCTTTCTTAGATTCATATCAACGCTATATTGTCAGCAGCTCTTTGTTTTCAGTAAACATTAACACTGTTCTTCTCTTGTTGCTTTGCAGGGTTGTGCTGAACAAGGCAGATCAGATAGAGACCCAGCAGTTGATGAGAGTGTACGGTGCCCTGATGTGGTCACTGGGGAAAATAGTCAACACCCCCGAGGTATAGTCAGCAGGAGGAGTTTGGGTTTAAAGCTTTCCACCATCTTGTCTGGTGTTTGTTGCCAGACTTTCCGAATCTGGGCATTTTGTGGATATAATGCACCTCCTTTTTATACCTCGACTTCATCTTCATAAAACACAGGTTCGATGTTATAAGTAGGCTACAATACGAACATTCAGGCTCAAAGTTTACTGCAGATGTAAATGTTAAAAGACGGTGGAAGAAATTCAGAAATATTATTTGGCGACTGGGAATGACTGATATATACAATAATGTGTATTATTGTTTACCAACAAACTGATCTGCCTTTAAGAGTCAACCATGAGATGCTATTAGCTGAATTGTGCCTTTTTATGTCTTTTGTCTTGTTGATTTTCTGTCCGTCTCCCTCGCTGACAGGTGATCCGTGTCTACATCGGCTCGTTTTGGTCCCACCCTCTGTTGATTCCAGACAACAGGAAGCTGTTCGAAGCAGAGGAGCAGGATTTATTTAAGGACATTCAGTCTCTACCGAGAAACGCAGCGCTCAGAAAACTCAACGATCTGATCAAGAGGGCAAGACTAGCCAAGGTAAGGCACAAATGAAAGATTTCTTTCTCTTGGGATGCTATTTGACGAGTGTTTATTTTAAGCGTGTGTGTGTGTGTTTCCTATTTATTCTTCCCATCACTCACTCGCTCTACCCTCCCTGTCCAGCTGTTAACCTTGACAGAAAAAGCTTGTCGCTCTCACAGAACCAAATAGAGCCAGACAAGTGTGGTCATTCCCCTCTGAGTGAATTGTTTCCTGTTTCCTCTCCGCACAGGAACTCAGGTATGACAGGCGACAGGCCACTGCCTGTTGTAGTTCGAGGAAACACTGAGGATGCACACACACAAACACACACACACACACACACACACACTCACAAACTCAAGTACACACACAGATCTATCAAACCGAGAGATGAGCCTTCTTTCCTGTCTGACAGTTGATAGGGTGTGTGTGTGTGTGTGTGTGTGTGTGTGTGTGTGTGTGTGTGTTTGTATTGTGATGAGCTTCAAGGACACAAGGTGGATTCAGGGAAACCCGCAAAAAATGTCACCACGGCAACATAACAAAAATGTTTTGTCCCTTTTACTTTTCCGAAGTGTAGTTATATGCTGTGCTGTGTGACTAATCTGGTTAAAGGAGTGTTAACTGTCCCCAGACTCCAGGGTTGCAACAGTCTGCGGCTTACAATGTTAGTTTCATGTTTATTAGGATCATTACAATGAAGGTTGAGGATGAGACCGTGAGTATGAGTGAAATGGTGAAATCCTTTGTCCCAGTTGATTTAATGATAGTCTTCATAAATGTTCAGAGCAAGATGCAGGAAGAACAACAGATTTTGGTCAATATAGCACACACTGGGGGATTTATTCCCTTAATCGACTGCGTTTACCATCGACATCCACATCAAAGGTTGGAATTATCCCTAAAAGGATTATAACTTTAAAATACAAAGAACCTTTAAGAGGCCGACTTGCTTACTTGCTGTACATTTTCCGTTGAGTAAAATGAGCTTTCACTCTCACCATGCAGGTCCATGCCTTCATCATCAGCGCACTGAAGAAAGAGATGCCCACTGTGTTTGGGAAGGAGAACAAGAAGAAAGAACTGATCGGCAGTCTTGGAGATATTTACAAACGCATCGAACGAGAGCATCAGATATCACCCGGAGATTTTCCGAGTCTGAAGAAGATGCAGGTAAACGGGGGAAGAGCTGTGTAGATTCATAGATAGAGGGATTAGAAAGCTGAGGTCTAAACTTGTGATGCGGTTGTTTTCTGTATTGTCTCCTTCAGGACCAACTCAATTCTCAGGATCTCAACAAATTCCAGCCTCTGAAACCCAAACTCCTGGAGGCGGTGGATGACATGCTGGCCCACGACATCGCTGGCCTAATGGTGCTGGTGCGCCAAGAAGAAAACCAGCGTCCCAACCCGGTGGTGAAGGGCGGCGCCTTCGACGGCACATTGGACGGCCCGTTTGGCCACGGGTACGGCGAAGGGGCCGGCGAAGGCATCGACGAAGCCGACTGGGTCGTCACTCGAGACAAACCGGCTTACGACGAGATTTTCTACACATTGTCCCCCGTCAACGGGAAGGTGACTGGAGCCAACGCCAAGAGGGAGATGGTGAAGTCAAAACTGCCCAACACGGTGCTGGGAAAGGTCTGGAAGCTGGCCGACATCGATAAGGATGGGATGCTTGACGATGAGGAGTTTGCGTTGGCCAATCACCTGATAAAAGTGAAACTGGAGGGACATGAACTGCCATCGGAGCTGCCTGCACACCTGGTTCCTCCTTCCAAGAGGAAAATACCTGAGTAAATGTAAGGTTACATCATCCCCTGCCCCCAAAGCCTGTAAGTAGACTTACCCCAATTAAAATAGTCATATTCCTGTAGCATTATAGCAAAACATTGTACCCCATTTCCAACTGCTAAGAGGCAAATATTACAACATATTCAGTTTCATTCAAATAAAAAATAAAGTATGATAATTATTGCTAATGTACTGTTAGCATGTGGATTGAAATGATGCATTTCTGCAGCGCTGAAATGAATTTTACCACGGAAGAAAATCCTTATGAGTGTCCTTCCATCAAGACAAGTGCCCTCTTTGAGATATTGGGATATTGGGAGCTGTTAGGTAGGACAGGTGTTAGAGGTGTTAGGACGACTGATAAGGTTATTAGTAAAGAAAAGCAAATAAAAATAAAAAATCTAAAAACGAGAAACACTGGAATACAGGAGAATGTAAAGTGATCCAAACTACTGGAAGAAAATGGGAGAGATTCGACAATGTGAAGAGAAAGGATTGGAAGGATCATTCTGGGAGAAGGAAGATGTCCTTCAAGGGTTTCCTGTCAGGTCGCTTGAGAATACACAAACCAATGTGTAGAAGCGCGGACACACACACAAATATGAACACAATTCTGGTTATATGATTTGTAACCAGAGGAGTGTAACACCTCAAATTATTATAAAAAGAAAAGGCCCTAACATCCACTTTTTAAAATGTTGAAATGTGATACGCAGATCTTGATATTTGTGTTCACAACATCGCCGTCATTTACTGTAGCACCTGGATTAATGGGAAACAAGTGTGGGGGAAAATTAAGAATGTACAAGTGGTTTGTCTCTTGTATGATTTATACATTGTTCGAAATATCATTAACATGTTTGGAAATACTGTGACTATAATATGGACCTATACAATGGGGTGTTGTTTGGAGTGTGAAGATATCCTCAGTATAAATGTATTGTGCGGACTTTGAATGTGGAATGTGTTTGACATTCACCTTCTGTATGTATGCATATGACCACATGTATCAGTGTTATTATTTGTAACGTGTATGTATTAAGTCTTAAGCATCTCGCAGGCTGCTGAGTTGGGAGTATTCAGTGGGTTGTTTAATTGAAAATGGATGAATTACTTATTGTTCACCTTGTGAAAGTGATCTAATCTAACCTAACCTGGCGGTCCAGAGAGTGAAAGCACAGCTGGTTTTGCTTCTTTTGTGATGATAACAAAACACTAATCAAAGCATTTCTTGAATGAAAATGTGGCTTTCCAATTTATGTGTTTAAAATGTATACATGTAATAAATGTAATTGGATTCACTGTCGCGATATGCCAGTATGCGTGTGTATGTGTGTATATATATACACACATATATCTATATATACATCACGTAAGGACTTTATTTGTGGTTTGTCACCAGTGAGAATCTTGACGGTAAGATGAAACACCAAACAAACTAAATTTGGGTTCCCATGTGATAAGAAATTGTGTTTCATGAGTGAGGCAGCGTTTACCCAGTTTGAGCTCTACAGAAGTGACTTAACTGAAATCCCTGTGTGCGTCTGTGTGTGCCGTCGCTGTGAATCTGCTGTACATAAGACGACCGTTTGCATTCCATGAACACAGATTGGGAAATCATCCACATCATCCCCGGTGCCGGATGCATCACTTGCTCATATTTCACAGGACGAGCCAGATCAGATCAACGGAGTAAATATAAAGAAGGATAACTCGTTGAATGTGGATTCTCTGCAAAAACAAAGTCCTTGAAATGTGCAAGATGTTTTCATACCCTGACAGATTGCAACATGAAGTCCTGTGTACTGGTAAACACACCAAGGGGAAACACTGGCGTTATGTTTTGATTTTATTTTTTGAAGATGGCCATGCATTGCTAAATCTGTACTTCACTGTTTTTCTGTCGACATTAACAAGTCCAAAAGTGTAATAAAAATGAATTTACTCTACTTCTTTTGCATTGTTTTGTTTGTGTTTAGAGCAATCGGAGTGGTGAGTGGCTATAGAGGAGAAAATCATATGCTGCTGGATGAAGTGCATTTACTAAGGGTTGATGCCATTTATAGACTTTCTTTACACTGTGTGCTAAAAGAGGAGGATAATCAGACGCAGACTAAAGTGAAAACTTAAAAACAAACAAAAACATACCACTAGAGCTGATAGGAATTTAAACATTATTTTCTTGTTTTGGGGGTGCATCAACGAGATGCACTCAAGGGATTCTATGAATTACAAAAACATGTGTTAAGCTTCAACTAATAAAAAAGAAAAGGGTGGAGATACGGTTTGGTGCAAAAGGAATAGAAGTGAATTTCTTCATGTTAAGCCTCAAGGGGCTCATCCTTATCTTGGCCTTAGTGTTTCTATCAATGTTACAGTAAGTCAATGAGACATAATTCTGCTTTAACGGCAGTAGGAATGTGTGCAATGGTCCTTTAAAATGTTCTGTTCTGTATTTACATGAGGGCCAGATTTCCATGGTATTATCAAGAGTCACTGACATTGACCATAACATGACACAAGCTAAAAAAAAAAATGACGGGAAACATAGCATGAAATATTAGACATTACAGCTATCATCTAGGGACTTCCATATGTGTGTGTGTGTGTGTGTGTGTGTGTGTGTGTGTGTGTGTGTGTTTGGCAGGAAATCAGAGCATCCCCTCAGACTGTGAGACCCCTAAAACATATACAAATACACACACGCAGGGAAGATGTAGCACTCTCTCCTCTCACACAGGACGTTCTGTTCTTGTCTGCCATTTCCTGTCTGTCCCACCTTGACACACACACACACACACACACACACACACACACACTCCAACACACACATCCTCTATCATATACTAAAGTTAATGTTTTTGTTGTAAGCAGGTCAGTCTTGCAAGAGTCAACTTCAATTTTCTTATTAATACTATTTTTCTTAAAGTGCACTTGAGGGGAATAACCCAGAGGAGTTTAGGTTTCTAGATATACATGTTTTAATGACACAAATAGTGAAAAACAGAGCAGTTACTAGTAACAATGGTGAGTGAATATTCAGGAACTGTTACTCTGGATCATAAAACTAAAAACAGAAAAAGGAAAACTAATTTGTGAATAGGAAAAAGTAATGAAAAAACCCCCCAGGAAAGCTATTTAAAGTAGGATTGTAGTCTTTCCTGGAAATTGTGGAGAAATGACACAAAACCGGAAAGAGACCAGAGAGAAAGACGGAGAGCGTAGAAAGAGTCAAAGATAGCTGAAACCTGTTTGCCTCTGGGTTGGGTTGGTATCTTATCTTTTCAGGAGGGAACACGGTTAATCTTGAGCAGTTTTGTCAATGAAAAAGACGTCTGTCAACAGTGAAATATGAACGTTTACGCACAAGGAAGCTATACATCAGGATTACACGTATACACACCCAGACACACGAGGGAGCTGGTATCTGAGAATGCAGGGTGGGGGGACGATGCTCTCAAAAACACACATGCATCTCCCTGTCATGACTGTTGTAAACACAAGCTAACGTCATCCTGAGCTTTGTTAGAAACTGCAGAAATCATTGTGTAAGTGTGTATACACTGTATGTACTAACATATTGTCTCCTTCATTTGTATTTATTCTGAATGTAACTTAGACTGTTCAGTGGGTTTGTTGGTGACTTCTGCAATGATCCACTACAAAGTGCTCATACAGACGTGATCCCTCACCAGCTTCCCATCACCGGGGACTGAACTTGGCTCAAACTACAGTAGTTGAGTACCGTGACACATCCACTTGTGACTCACAAGGCATCGCTGCTTCGACGTGTGTGCGTGCGAGCTTGAGGGTGGAGGTGGTCACAGGGTCGGCCGAGGGGTGACACCCTCCTGTTAATTGGAGGTCTCTATGGTGACAGAAGGTGTGAGAGCAGGGCACGATAACAAAACTAAATACACATTTATTCACACCCGCACTTTTCGCTCGATAGAGCCGACTGTGCTGACATTTCAACAAAACTGCTTCTTTTAAGTGACCACCAGGGTTCATTCAGACTATCTCTGAATTTATTCAAATCATGAAGTGAATTCAAAAAGATGAGTACGTTGAAAGTGAGAGATAAAAGTATGATTCTAGCTAATATAATCTAATAATAAATGAACAATACAAGTTGTTTGAGCTTAGTGTAGGTGGTACAAACTATCAATGACGATGACCTGGTGTCGGGTCAGCTGTCTCTGCCGTGTTTGTATCCTGTGACTGAAACAACTCGTGTGTTAAAATGTCTGTTTTAAAAGTAACCCCAAGTTCTGGTGGCCGTTCCTTGAACCTCTTCCTGGCTAACGAAGAGGTCAACATCCTGTTAAAACACACACCCACTCAATATGCATTCGTTCATTTTTTGGGATGCTACAACGTATTGCGCATCTCAAGTTGTTCATTTTGCAGAGAATCTCTCGTGGCTTTTGCTCGCCAAACAAATCCGACCTTTGACTTTTAAAATAACAAGCATCACTGTTCGGAAACCAGGAACCATTTTCATAAATATATCACCTTTTGACCTAGAGTAAATTTAACCCAAGTGTTAACACTGTTACGACGTTATTTCCTTCTCTTTTGGGTGGACAAATAAAGTTCGTTGTGTTAAATTAAGAACGTCTTCCATAAAGTTGAAATCTTCAAAACAACGCCAGCATCTCATCACACGCTGCTGTCAGTTCTGATTGTTTAGCCTCCTGCCTGTATGGACAACACAACAATATTTCACATTATTATACACAGTACGTTAAGACAACACATCACACTATTGAGATATTTAATGTATTATAGTTTCTATCTGAGACACCTGGAAGTTAACCTTCTTCTTTGTCAAAACAAGACAAAACTTCAGCTTTTATACCATTTCTCTTCTCGACACTATCATAACTCCTGTGACAGTTACTGCACTCATCATATTTATGTTAATGTCCATCCATTTCTGCAATGTACCTTCCTCTGAAGTCAGTCATTTAATGCATTCATGAAAAGTATTTTTGAACTCCCTTTTCTTCAGTTCATGCCAAATCTGGTGACTTTCCTGTATTAAGTGCGCCTGTATGTCTGCGTGTGCATGCGTGTGAGTGGAAGTGCGTGTGCTCGACATGCAGGAACAGTTTCCTGAGTTTTTAATCATTGTTATGCAAGAGATGTCCGAATGAGGAATTCTCGGATACGTTATCATAAAGGAACATTCTGTTTTGGTTTTTTGGAGAGAGAGCAGGCACCAGACTGACTCAGCTGAAGACGACGTATCTATTCAGGCAAGGAAGTTAACCATTCATCAATATTATTCTTAATGATTAATATGAGAACAGTGAGTTCAAGGTATTGAGTACATCCTAAAAATCTATATTCTAATGTCACTTAATTATAGCCCCCTAGGCCTTTTTTTGTCTTCTGCTCGAAAATACTATACCCATACTCAAAGGGGCCTTACTCTCTAACTACAAGGTCTATTTGAATAATTTCAATGTATTAATAACACTCAAGTGGGTGAGCTTTGGTGAGAGGTGTAAATATTGTGTATATGTTACTGGTTAATAGCAAATGAAGATGGAACACAGCTCCACTTTGAAAATGTCAGGTTCGCCTGAAAAGAATGCAATTTTTATTTATTTGAAATTATGCAGATACACCCAAATCACCCCTCACAAGTCATAGCACAACATGGCAGGAGTCTCTCAAAAAGAAATGGCTTTGATAAAGTGAAGCAGGCCAGCGGTATCGATGTTTTTCTACAGGTCAGCCGAGGTCAGCCGGCGTCAATTCTGATTTTGGAAGCAGCTGTTTTATTGTAATTTGATATACTATATAACTATATATTTCACTTCTTTTATCACTAATAGTGTTCAATCTGTCTAATAAAGCAGTGTGGCATAATCTTAAGAGCCTGAGCCTAATGTAAACCTGTAAAACAGGGGTTTTCCTCGTCTGATTATCATTTTTACAGATTCCATTTGAACCTTAGAGAGCCTTCTGATTGGCGGATTTTCGCATGTGACACAGCGTTAGATGTTTTTATATCATAAAATATAATTTCATGCGTTCTCAGAAGTGATTTGTACTACATGCGTGTACTCTGTCGCCCCCCCCCCCGCAGCCCCCCGGTGGGGGGGCTCTCGGGTCAAGAAGGTTTTAAAGGGGAACCTACCGATTTTACACATCAAGTTCAGATTTCACATTTTTCACAGACAGCCTTTGGATTCAAAATATTGATGTTTACCAGGCAAGGAGGGTCTGATGAAAGACGCTATCAAGTGGCATCATGGGAAGTGTAGCTTGAGTCTTACTAGGGTCTAAAAAGTTAGAATATTCTGTCCTCTGATGCTTCCATTGTGACCATTCTTGTTTTAATTAGTCTCTTGTGAGTTCCCCAACCTAACATACCACACTTAAGTGCAATACTATACGTCTGGAATTCTCCTTTTGAGTGGATTTTCATGCAGTACTGTACTAAAGTGCATCTAACTGCAAAGATCCCTACAGTTCTTGCAATTATGGAACAATTAGTTTTTATAGCAGTCGAGAAAGTGTTTTCCACTTTATTTCACTTCATTGGAAGTTTTAATATCACTTTTTTGTGTTACTATCACTGTTTCATTCCTAGATATAGATTAGGCGCTAGGTCACGTCCCACCATCGCTCCACTTGTGGTTTAATTCTTCATTTTGCTTCGTTGTGCGAAAGGGCTGATCATTTTCTGCAGGCAGGGTAGTCGTCCTGGAGAGCCGGCTGACTGAAAACGCAGGGAATACTGAATCGCTTGATGAATGAGCGTCTGTTATCTGAACTGGTCAAGAGCCAGTATGAGGAGAGGATGTGCAGCGAGGTGGTTATTGTTTGCTAAACATTTTCCTCCTTAACAGGATGTATTCCCAGAAAGAAACCACACAAAACAGTATTTTTTTAAGTTGACAGTCCAATTAAAAACAATGACAGAAGCACTATTACCCTCAGTTGCTTCTCTTCTTTCCTGTGATGTATAAATAATTTCCTATCATATTCCAAATCTATAAATAGACTAAATTTGACACATCCCAAGTAAAAATATCTGAGATTTTCAAATGTCCCTCTATGATTTATCAAACACACAATTTCTCTAATCAGATCGGCCTTTCTGGTGTTAAACCTAACATCTAAAATATGACTGGAAGAAACAAAAAACAAAAAAGAGAGAAAAACACCAAAGACTAAAATAAATGAGCTCTGATTCTCCACATTCCTCTGCTGCCACCGAGTGGTGACTCAGATACTGTCAGTTACTGTAACATTGTGTTATATTTAGGTCAGAAGGAGGTAAATATAGTGTAAATCAAATAATACAACATTTGTTCGAAGAGATGTTTTTTTGGAATGTTCATATTAGGACACATTTGAATTTATTTAATTACATGCAATGTTTATATATTTGTGATAAGTACCTAAACATAATTGCAACTCATCATTGATGTTTCCTCTGTTTTTTTAAAAACAGTTAAATATCTTAATAGTTTGTCAACACTGACTTAGTTGTCTTCACAGCTCTTTTGAATCAACACCTAGGGGACTTATTTGCTTTCTGGTGGAGATTCCACAGATAACAAGATTGATACCCCTCACATACATGCTAAATATAAAAGGTACAGCCAGCAGCCGGTTAACTTAGCTTAGCATGAGGACTGGAAACAGGAGGAAACAGCTACCCTGGCTCTGAATGATTTGTCTGCGCGGTCACAAATTGTCATTTTACCTCACCTGTGCCAGAGTGGGTAAAACTCCAAATAAGGGTAAAACTCTCTTTATTTATCAAATTTTATTGTATATTTTTATTTTGTATTCTTAAATTATGTCTTATACTATTCTTAAACTGTGTTTGTTGTCACGCACTAATCACCAAGCCAAATTTCTTTTATTAGCAAAAGTTAATTGTCAATAAACCGATTCTGAACTCACAACCCCAGCATTACTATCAGTTCCACCACTAGAGCCGGCTTGGGTTGTCATTTTCAACTCAGAACATTTGGTTTAAATGTTCCTAAAAGTCTTCTTTGGCCAGTTATTTGTGTTCTCTGATGAATTAGCTGACTTGGACCTCGTTTGCTGAGGTCACAAAAACCTGGAAAGGATCATAAAAGCAAGGCAAGAAGAGGAAGTTAAGATGAGTTGATTTGCCGTGAACCTCGATGCGTCATGTTGGCAAATAACGCCCCCTTCCCCATCATCCCCACCGCATCACCGCAATTTGTAAGGTGGATTTTCCATTTCACACTTTCTGAGCAAATTTCGACTAAAAAAAATAATTAGACCAAAAACGTTGACTTTAAGTATTTAAATTACATGTACATTTTCCATCTAATTTTATTACATAAGTTCAATGTAAAGGGTCCCATTAAACACTATGCTTTTCTATCACGTTGAGTCAGTCTTGTTTGCATTTAGTGATTTATTACAACTACTTGAATTAATACATAAGGTTTATGTAAAAGTTTGCATTCATTTTATTTAATCAAATCACATAAGGATCAGTAAATTTATTCAGACTGACTCAACGTGATAGAAAAGTGTTTTACCAAAATCTCCTTTGAGAATATTTGGATTTGACAAGACGTCAGGTTATCGGCTGTGTTTTATTCATGTCTAATCTTAATGAATTTTCTTTATATATTTTCCTCAAGGTTTTGAGCCTTGTAGGCCTACATATAATAAACTGTGTCTAACACATGTCTGTTTCAATATAAAGGTATCAATGAGTCAAATTTGCTTGCTGAGGGAGATATTTTACTGTTTGCACATGCACGTCCGTGCACGTAGTGCATTCTCGTTGCATTACACCCCTGCCTCTGTTACAAACCACAGGTTTCACTTCGAGGTTGCAGAGAGTTGATTTCTGCAGCAGTCGGCGTGTCTGTCTGTGTTATTGATCAGGTTGTCTCTTTACCCGTGTAACATTATACACGCAGGCTATATTCCTTTCTGTTCATTTAAATGCACATTATGAGACACAGTAACAAACACAGAATACGACGAACCTTAAATGCAACAAAAAAACACACACATCTGTTCTGAGCCAACAAGTCACACAGAGATACAGTATATAGAATCTGGACCTGTTATCACTTAGCTGGGAATTAATCTAGCGATACAAATATGTTGGTTCAGGATGATTTGACAAGTGTGTGTCTCACATTAGAACTTAACTGGGGAACAAGTGGTTTACAGTCCAGCTGGGGGCCCTCCCCACCTCCGTCCCTTCATTTCCTGTCAAAAATTATGATGTTTTTCATACAAAAATATAACGTATATATGACATTCATATGCTTTTTTTAGACCCCCAAAACATACCAATCCATATTATTTGCTGCGCCCCTACTTTATGACATCATTGCTCCATGTGGTTCTCTACATTCTTCTTCTTTTCTGTAATTCTGATAACCTCATCTATTGTTTTCTTCGTTAATTTATGTTATTATTAGTCAGTAGTAATGACATCAAAATAGTCAAATATGATCTTAAATTAAAAAACAATTCCTGTTAGATTCATGCAGAAATACAGCTTTTGTCACACAGTTGTTACAGAAGCGCTATGAAAAGCACATATACATACAGTAAATAATCAATACAACAAAGAGAGCAAACAGAACAAACAATCACAATCCTCTTAAAATGTCACCAGTCACAGAGAGACTTGATGTAAACAGACTGTTGTCTCCAAAATACAAGTTTAGTTCTTAACCTGGGCTTTGAGAAGAGTGACATATTTTAACTGCTTTTTAAAACAGATTTATTTGGCCTTGTTTATGCACATTATCTTGTTAAATAGCCATTACTTCGATCAAAGATAGTGTTTCATTTATCATGTTTCAGCATTTTAAACCATATCCTTTTTAAAAAAAAAAACACATGAACCAGCGACAGGGAAAGGAACTTTAAACCACAGTGCATCTGCACACTGCACACACACACACACACACACACACACACACACACACATGAAATTACTAAGGTACGGATGTTTTCTATATTATAAAACCTGCTCTCACACCCTCAACATCTTCTGTCCCTCACCGCTCACTTTTTACTGAGAAGTGTTGACCACATGCCCGCAGTTTGCATGCTGGGTAGTTTCAGGTTATGGTCTTCATGATGTTTGTCATGGAACACACACACACACACACACACACACATACACACACACAAGCACACGCACAAGCACACGCACACGCACACGCACACGCACTCACAGCATAATAAAAGTGAGGGGCTATGAGTGAAGCGGACAGAAAGAAGACATCTTCAAGACATCTTCGAGACAACAAGGCAGACGTGCAGGACATTGAAGATAATGATGATGATGATGATGAAGAACCCCATGACTCTGATGACCTGTACCTTGCTTTTCTCGTCTCTCGGTGTCCTGGCATATCAAGGTAAGCTGTCTGCATGACACTTTTTATTTCTTAAAAGGTCAAATCTATCTTCAG